>JAHLJT010009041.1:0-47796 GCA_031308135.1 Acheta domesticus | reverse complement strand
TTATTCTTCCTGTTTTATTTTTCTCAAAAAAACAAGAAGCATCACAAAGTTTATATTCCAACTAAACGGTTCCAGGATGTTTTTTGTTTTTTTCTCTTTGTATGTGGGCTGGGTTTTCTTGTCGTGATCCTTTTCATTTTCATCACTATGTTATATTCTTTTCTCCTTTTTTTATTATTTTTACTTTGCCGTATACGTACTATATACAATTATATATGTTATGTAGGGAAAGTTATGTAATTGCTGCACGAGAAAACGGCGGATTTTCTGAAAAAAGAGTTTTTTTAGGCCCATCACGAAAAGTGGATAATCCTGAGCTAAATTAAGAAAATCCTCTAACACGTAGTTATATCCTAGAATAATGTTTTGTGGGTCCTTGATACCGGAAAAACCATTGACGGCAAAACGTCCGTCTGTCCGGTGTAATGTGACAACCCTAGCGCCTAGCCATGCGTAGGATTTTTCCAAATTGAAGAAACCCCTGTCCATTTTGCTTGCGTTTCCCTGTGATTTTGAAAGCATTCATTAATTTTTGGGGGTACTTTACATGAAGCCTCCGAACATTTTCAAAATTTTTCTCAAAAACGGATCAAAATTTTTTTAATCGAAATTATGATATAGGATTAGGTTGACTTATGTAATATTCTTAATATCACATTTTTCTATTTTAAATGGCCTGAAAAATTGAGAAAATGTTAAATAAATAATGTCAGCCATGGATGACGGCTGGAAAGTAGGTGATATAAAACCAAAAACTAGTCTGATTAAAGAAATCAGAAGAGATCTAGTAACGAAAACTCTGTGACATTTCTGTTGGCAACACTAGCCAAGTTTCTTTTTATTTGACAACGAAAACGCTCCAACACTTGCGAGGTTTGGCATACAGGCTCGTCCACCACTATGGGCGCTCCCCGGAACTCTAAACGGTTCCCTATAGAAATGTAGTTTTCGCCCAACCTGCGGAATCAGGGGCAAGTAATGTACCGTAAGATATTGTCCGAAAAATTTTAGTTTTCGAGAAATTACATCATCTTTCATTTTTTAAATGGAACCATGATTTTTTCTTACTACGAGAGGTAGATCAATAATAGACGAGTGCAATGAGGTAACATGTTATTGTTTTTACTGTATTTTGAGCACAAATTATACTTTCTGACAATTGATTTAAATTAAATGCACGAGATTTCCTGTGTCAATTTTTGCAACTGTTGCCATTCAGGAATTGATTGCATTCCCGGCGCCGGCTCTTTTCGAGAGAGGCCGCGAATGCCTTTACTAAAAGTGACAATAGCGACAAGCAGCTACAGCAAAAGTGCAGATTTCATTTACAATCTCTTGGCTAGAAGTTATAATTTATTACACAAAATACTATCAAAATATGAACATGTTACATCATTGCATTCCCCTTTTTATGATTTTTCTATTGCTAGTAAGAAAAATTATGGTTCGATTTAAAAAAAAATCAAAGTTGATTTAATTTCTCCAAAACTAAAAGTATTTCAAACAATATCTGTACACATTTCACTTGCTCCATGACTTCACATTGTTGCGAAAACTGTATTTTGATATCGGAAGTCGTTTTAGGAGTTTATAGGGTGCCCACATTGGTGAGACTACTTGTAGTAACCACCAGCTGGTTATGTAATGAAATCTCGAAACCTATGCTCTCAATTCAATCTCAGTTCGGAGAGTGATTTTCGCGGGTGCTGAACACTCCAAAACGACTTTTTGGATCAATGCCGCGATTTTTATTAAGAGTAGACATTAATTGGCCGCGCAATATCATGCAATCCAGTGTGAATTGTGAAATTTTTTGCTGGGGTTAAACTTGAATTTTTATATTACGTAATTGTTATAAAGAAATCGGAGAGTAATGTCCCGCCACGTATTTTTTCAATTTAGAGGGAGATAAAATATTTACACATGAACTACAAATACATAGTAAACACTCACTCGAATGAACAATCTTTGCTCGAAATATTCAAATTACGGAAAAATTATATATTCTGAAAATCTAAAAACTATAAATAGAAAGTTCTAAAGTTGAAGCATAGATTTCATTAAAAATATGGTTTGAATTTTGGTGGTGTAGGTCAGGATCACAAAAAATCAATCAATTTTCGATTTCGAGAGATTTCTAATTATCGAACGAACATAAAATTCGATACATGCCAAAAGCATTTGCAAAGCATTTACTAAAATTTAGGTAACAATTAAAAAATTGGAGCAGATTTTGAATAGATTTTTAAAGATCTTATGCGTCAACTCAGCCACAATTGTTATGGAATCAAATTCGGCTCCCAAAGATTTGTTATGCATTTTCCAAAATGTCGACTCAATATATAGAATTTTATTTGAAATTTAATCACTTTTAATCACATTCTCCGCCGTCCTCTATCCGGTGTTTCAGTCAAAGGTAGAGAACGTAAGATTCTGGTCGTTCAATTATTCTGAAAGTATCATCCTAACATGGTTATATTTAGTTTAAATGATACTATTAATGTTTGCTTTTTCTGCATGGGTTTGAACACGGGCTGCATTTAAATAACACAATTAATTAACGAATTGTGGATGTTATACTATTATAAGGCATTGGCTCCGCTGTTGAAATGACTGATTCATTCATATGCTAAGAGAATTTGTGTGTTCTCATAAGATGACCTTCTTGGCATTTACGTATTTAGAGAACATTTTGTAACAACCCATGTTTCCATTCCGCAAAGCAATCGACTTGCGTTCTGAAGGTAGTTTCAAATACCATTTCTGGTGTCAGGTCGCATGAGAAAGAGTGTCGCTCAATGCCACGTTGCATTGGAAACAGCTTGAAGGGTAGATTTGTGAGAGAACTGCACTGACGTCCAAAAGTAATGGGAGTTGTCATGACATGCTAATTCTTAGAAACATTACATATCTCGAAAACGAAAGGCGTAGCGCCGATTGGATTGGCAGAATTTTACATCTCCTTCAAAGGCAGTTTAGAAAAGACAATAAAAATTTCGCAAAATTTGTAAATTTATGAACAATTTCCAAATTTTGCAGTTCTGAAGAGGGAGGGTCTCTTATATTCCAGAACCGAAAACTGCAAATTAACATTTTTTCAAACATTAACAATTTTATAAACAATTCCGAAATTTGCGCTATACGGAGGAGAGTCCTCAAATTGTCTTTGAGGTGAATATTGCATAACTACCATTTTGACAAGTGATGCAAAATTATTACTGAACTACCTGTTTAATTATTGCAAAAACCTTAATTTCGTAAACACTGATATTTGAACACATTACTTCGCCAAACTTTCAACTCCCAATTATTTTTTCCGATTCTGCAGCCGCCACCTTCGCACACTTCATTTCTTCGTCTCGGATCCGTAATATTCATACACGTACGTAAGTTTGTTTTGTGTTTAGGGGGATATTCAATTGATTTTTTGCAAGTAAATCGAATAAATATTTCCAAATTTCCTTTTCAAATCCACTATTCTACTGCATGTGTTGAACTTTTAATGTCATATTGTATGATATTATCTTTATTGATATATTTTCTTGTAGACGATCGAATGGCTACAGACGACGCGATGGAGACTATCCCCCCTCTGTGCCTTCTACGCAATATCTCAACATTCGGATCCTCTTATCATAGCCAGTTTCAACGAATCAATTCGTATTGATCGCTTTTCGTGACCTGACCGCAGTATCGGAATATATCCCTATGCTCCCAACATTTCAGTCCGTAATTTGCCTGGATCATGGATCCCGGGCGCGTGAAATCTTTACAATTTTGCGAGCATTTTGGTATCGCGCGATCACTGTAGGAACCGATTTGTTTTGTTCATTCTTTTCGTAGTTGTGTGGTTTCTTGCCTGTGACAGTTTTCTTTTTCGATAATGATTCACAACAGGTTGAAAAGAATGCGAGTGGTGGTAATTCTTTTCCGGGGGAAGAGAATTTCTTGTAAATATACTGTGCAAATACAAAGAAAGTTTTAATGATCGTTCCGAGAATTCACAACAACGCTACTTCCGAATTCTCGGGATTTCTATACGTATGTCTCCCCACAATAAATATTCAATTTTCGCAAACAAACTCATTCTTACGAATAAAATAACCTACCACAATAAAAAATTCAAAGTACCATTTACTAAAAAGTATCAATAAATTTATCACAATCTAAATTGCATTTCCTATATCACAAAATCGCTAGAATTAGGAAAAATAATCGCTTTCATAGACTAAACAACTAACCAAAGGCTATTTTTATGTCATTTATAATCACACTAATTTGTCCAGCAAAAATTATTTAAATTTTTACTCCCCAATACCGAGTTTCTAACCTACAATTGTGATAACTCTACTTTTATTCACACATTTAAAAAACCATTTTTCGAACATTACGCACAACCCTACTTTAGCGATAATTATAAATTGAAATTCAATTAATGGTTTAAAAAAAAAACATAGAAACTGTAGTGGGACGAGAATTTGTGTGGCAAGCTGAGAATAACTCCTGATCTGGTCCTGATCCGCCGGTCGGCGACGGATCATTTGCGAGTCAATTTGATCCGGAGAGAGACGTTGATTCGTTCAAGTGCGTGGTAAACGACGACGGGATCAACTGGAGTTGACTCGGAATCAACTCAGGATCATCTTCTTGACTCCGTTGGTGAAACCGGATAGAGAACGTTTCAAACTAGAGATCATGATTGCGGGAAATCTAGCCTATCCAGCTTCTCAGTCGTTGGCAGTTGGTTCTCGAGTGTTTCTTTTGTAATAGTTAACTATAGAAAGAACCAGATGGCGTTTATCGTCCGTACAGTGTGCGAATGAGCGAAAGACGGCACTTCTGAGTTGTCCGTTACCCATTTTATGTGTCGAGAACGGTACTTTCATTTTGTGTTTTCAGAGCATTGCAAGAGTTTTGTGAAATTATTAAAGTTTTTTTTTGTATTCTTTGACATTAAGGTTTGATAGTTGACAGTTGGGAAATGCGATGTTGTCAGCAACTGCACAACAGGCACGTGATTGAGGCAGCCTCGACCAGGTCCCAGACATGACACACTAGTACACACTATGGTCGATCAGTTTGCGACAAACGGATTCGTCATTAACGAGGTTTAGTATCTCTCCACACACCAAGACTGTTAAAAAAATGTGTAAACTAGAATTTGGTGTATTTTGTTGTAAGCTACTAAGCAGAAAATGTTGAAGCTTCATGTAAAGTACCCCAAAATCCAAAATATCAGTTCAACCTCGCAGAGCCTCGCATTTGCCCACAGCGATCGGGTAATATCGATTTTGAAGAACATCTTCTGAACAGATTTAGGCACTAGTGTAAGCTACGGATATGGTACAGTCAATCAATTTTCGGTATCAAAATCCCACAAAACGCGGATACTGGACTACACAACGTTTTAGAGGAAAATACTTTACTGCTATCGGAAGAAGATTTATCGCCTTTTTCGATATCATGGCCTCACAATACGAGTTTTCTGACGAAAAAATCACCACTTTTCCGCCCCAGAAAACAATACTCTCTTTTACTACGTAAGTACATGGTCATTGCAAGAAAGTGAAAATCAATAAAACCGGATATTTACTTATTTAGGTAGATTGTTCCATTTATAAAAACAAAACTTAAGAACAGGAAACCAGAAGAAAACTTGAAACGAGAAAATACTCTACACTTTTTACGAAAAACACTCCACACTTTTTCATCTATCCTCAGATTGTCATTGAGATTTATTTTATTACTATTGAACGACTTACGTATTAGTATTTAATTATATTTCTGTATCACGTAGAAATCACAGTATGTCCTGAAATATTTAGATTCAGTCACAGTGCTGCCTCCGTATTAATGAGAAATACAATTTGCAAACATTTTGAATAATTTCTCTAAATTTTATAGAGATTGAATTAGTGTTTTCTGTCCAAGGGGATTGAATGGACCTTTATCCTCAGTTTTGGTTTTGGAGAGAGAGGAAGGCTCGAGAAAAAATTACTTTCAAAAGCAGCGATCACCAAATTTTCATTGATTACAATACTATCTCTACACTACATATAGTCGAAAAATTATAATTCGAATGAAAATTGACCCTTCACTGTAGGTAGGAAATTTTACCATTTACACTTCGAATTTTAAAAAATAGAATTACTTCAAGAGCACATTTAAAAATGCTATTAGTGAATGTAGCTATCTTTAAACATATTCTGTCAATTACTGAAAAGCAAGTTTTAATAATTTCCCGCCAAATGATGGGCTACAGAATTTTCAGCAACTAAAAATATTTTATTTTACAAGACATACTCTATGAATATACCTTGTCAGCCATAATTTTCCAGTTCCGCCATTCTCAACAGCAAAATCTTCAGGCTCTTAAATGCTGAGCTCTTGTAGTAGTTGATCCTTCTGAAACAGAATTGGAATGCTTAATGAATATAAATAGGAATTAAGTCTAAGAACTTAATCTGTGCGGCTGCACAAAAGAGACATCACTGAGAATATTGTGCAGGGAGATCCAATGAAGGCTTTCTGACCAAACCATGAGATTAAATATCTGACGTTCCGGCCCTAAACATTCAATCATTTTCAAAGAACTGAAGTCATGTATAAAACGCGTGGCAGTTTGACGCTCCTTTTGCGAGACAGTGAACGGGTTGAAGTTTCATAGTGGCCGTCGTAGGTAGGAGGATCCCAAGATAACAGTCAGGATTGACGGAGTAGCTCCACGTGAGCCCCTTAACTTAAAACAAAATTTCCACTACCCAATTCAAACAAAATTCATTTCTCATGCAACAATAATAACTTATCATTTGAATTTAATTTAATCATTTGAATCAGAAGTACAAAACACACGAAGTTCCACACGAAGGTAATTCTGTAAGTAACAGTTATGATCAGTGACGTCAAAAGCCTTTTAAAGTATTCCAAAAGGTGCTTCATTTTGATCCATGGATGAGGCGGCATCTTTAGGAAAAAATGTATCTTAAGAAAAATCAGTATTTTTGCAATATTTTGGTGAAATCTATGGTGTAAAAAGTATCCTCACCGTCATCGCGTTTCGTGACCTTAAACCTTAATTTCCGAGAATCTTGGCGATCTCCGACGTGTAGCACTTCGGTGAGAACGTTGCACGCGTGCTAGCGCGCTGAGGCTTGATTTGCTGGTCGCTGCAGATAACCTTGCCTCTATGCACCGTGGTCTGGCTGCTGAACTACGGCTTCTGGATAACAATAGATGAAGCTTTTACTACTGACGGAAATGTTTCTAGGTGCGAAGTGTGCATCAACTTCTGCTTTCCCAAAGGATTTTTAAAATGTTTGTATTATTTTTAAAATTCGTTTAGAAATTTAAAAAAAAATAATTTTGTATTACGTGGAGATATGGGTCATTCCATCCAACATTTTGGATTTTTAAAGAGTAGGTCTTGAATGTTTTTCATTATTTGAGTATTTGATTAACATATTTTATTAACATATAGGTAGTTTAATGGCAAATTTTAAGACTCCTAAATCGAAAGGATTGGCTACAACAATGAGAGAATTATTCGGCTACAGCACTCCCAAGACTTTCAAAAATATTTCACAAAAAATACACTTTTATTCGTAAACAGAATAAACGAAAGTACCAATTTAAAGTGGATACATATACGTTGAAATGGAGGTAAATTAATCGAAATTATTGTTAATAATATTCGAAAAAATTTGTGTAAATTACAACAAATATTAATAATTAAAAGCGCAATGTTTTGAATGAAATTATTTTTTCCTACATAATGGTCATCTAATGATTTATTCGTAGTTCTTTCATCGCGGGACTACTTCAAGTTTTTATGTTTAAATTAATTTATTAACGAAGTTTGTTTTGTCTTTAAGGGCCGTAATCGCTCGCACTCGAGCTGCTCTATTTCAACACTATACTTCGCTTTTTCTTTCTTGGCGCACGGGGTGTGTCAAATGGAATATCTCACGCTTTTTCGCGCCGTTCTCGGTTATGCCGCTAGGAGTCGCATGGATCGCGACTATCGAGCAGTGGCTGGCGATCATGAGATGCCTGGCGGCACAACGACGCGAAATACCGTGAGATATTCCATTGTATTGACACCACCGCGCGCCAAGAAAGAAAAACCGAAGTATAGGCCTGAGTGACGGGAGCTTTGGGATCATTGAAGGTCGGATACAAGGGGGACCTTCAGAAAGAGCTGATGAGGCGTATAGTAATGAAAGTCCTTGTTCATGACACTTTCCTCACCATGCTGAATGTTATCGTGCGAATTTCGTTGCATTAGGAAGCTTGTTTCAGTCGAACGCTGGCCATTGGGCGAGTAAATTGTAGTCATTGTGGTCCAACATGTGTATTTAATAGTAAAAATTTCACGTTAAAAACTTAATTTAAAATGCCGAAAGCAAAAAAAAGGTGTACTTCGTGATGCTGTAACCCTTTTGAACGTAAACAGCATTTCAATAAAATCGGGAAAAGCAAGGTGACCGAGGAGATGCTTAAAAAGATTCCGCACTTAGTGGTTGGCATCTGAAAAATGTTATCCAACGAGGAGAATCCATCATTATTGGTGATTACTCAGAAAAGTTCAGTTTATAACTTAATGTGCTATCCAGGTCTGTCATTGGAGTAATTTACAGGCTACCATACGCCCATTTCTTGTTTATTTATTTATTGATTTGTCAGAAAACAGTAAAACTGTATATGACGTGTGGGGAAAGAGATTTATCTGCACACATTTTCTTGAGGGCCAGGAAAAAAAAACCAACGAAAAAAATGAATATAGAAAATAATTATTTTAGAAAAATAAAAATATTTGAAAAATGTTTTTTCCCGAGTTATAGAAAATCAATTTCAACGGTAAATGAACTACAAGCAAAAGGAGTGCTCAACAAAACGTGCGTACAGTGAAGCTACATTTACGTCCAGAAGCAAAACAAGGGGCAATTTCAGCATTTGCTCAATGGATCAGCGAACTGGACAAAAAACAATGAGGGGGGCATTAACCCCCATTGTTTATCACATCAATTCCAAAGAAGATGATTTAGTCAATAATATCAGATTATATAACTTATGACAGTGCAGGAGCACACCTATTTCAGAAGAAACTCCTTGAATATTCGCAAGAAAATTTTTCTGAAAAAATTATTAAAGATAATCATATTATTGGCTATTTGTGGAATTAAGAAATATTACTATGGTACTAATTAAAAAATGTATTATTTCAGTGATGGAGCTGCAGAGCATACAAATAAAAAACTATTTCTCAAATATTGCGAATCACAAGAAAGATTTTGGCAACTTCGCAGAATGGCATTTTTTCGCTACCAGCCAACGCGTTTCACAACGAAAGTTGAACACGAAGAGGAAGCTCAAATGCTAGAGAGCTTTGCGGGACTAAAGACTATTCCGGGAACATGAGGTTTTCATTGTGTTATCCCAGTTGAAGAAACCTGCATCTCTCTGCAACAGTTTTCATCATCACCTGAATCTCCCAGACAAGTTGTGATGCGGCGCAAATGTCAACGGGGACTTCTCAACGAGCGAGCAGAATTGATGAAGAGAGGAGCACCGTTCAGCGAGGGAGCGGCGCGATAATGGCGCGGGGAGTTTCATTTTTAACGGTCGTCGTTTTTATTGTCGCGTCTTCAAATTTTCAGGATTGCCTACAAATATCGATCGTTGTTCACTTTTTCTAGTTTGAATTAAAACACTACATTTTGAATTATTAATAAATTAATGTTTTGAGCTTAATTATTAACAACAAACGTACGCAAAATATCAATATCAAGTGAAAACATTGGCCTATCTATTCTATAACAAATGGCGGATTGAAAACCAAATTAGGTCTTTTCAAACATAATCAAGAAAACATAAATAATACAGACGTGTAATGCAAATGCGTAGAACTTTAACCATCCATTGTGGTGTAACAATGGATGATAATTGATTAATATTTTACACAAAACATATTTACTCTAAGAAGAAGCAGATATAAAAAAAATAGCGAATTTTGGATGTCGAGTTGCGATGACCCCGTTTTCCGTGTAATGACCCATTACTTAAAAAAATTTAATTTGTAGATTAAAAAAAATGAAATAAATACATCAAGCATCAACATTTTTACATGTAACATTAATTTTATCTTTATCTTTAGTCTCTTTCTGCCTGCGAAATACACCTTTTC
Source organism: Acheta domesticus (assembly GCA_031308135.1). Taxonomy (NCBI): domain Eukaryota; kingdom Metazoa; phylum Arthropoda; class Insecta; order Orthoptera; family Gryllidae; genus Acheta; species Acheta domesticus. The sequence continues at coordinate 37,613 of JAHLJT010009041.1, read as the reverse complement.
ATTCCCTATTCTTAGGACACGCTGGAGGCGGGCAGGTCTTGCTGGAAACCGCGCCCCTAGACATTCTTGCCTGTGTATTGACCACAAGCCGGGTTGTTACCTACCTCCCGCAGCCTTGCCACTCTCTCAGATGTAAAAGCGTCCATTTCGCACTCTCCCCGTAGCTTGTCTGTCTTTCACAAAAACGCGAACCTCTACAGGCCCCTCTAGAAAAGTTTTACACATTTTCTCTCAAATAAGCCCACACGCGAATTCGTGAAACTAGGTCGAATGCGTTGCGTCGACTGCCCTTGTGCCGGTTCCTAACCATGAGTTCCCACGAAATGATAGAAAAATAATAAAAATCAATTTGAAAGTTCGGTGGGTGTGTTGCTATGTTTCTGTGTGTTATTATTTACAAAATACTTGAAACATCAACTACCAAATCAACTGTCTTGGAAAACAAGCTTGATGATATGTTGACAGGCGCAAAACATTAACTCGTCAGTGTCGTTTATTGAACTCCGAATACGGTAATACTATCTGAATTAGAGGAATCACTTTCAGAACTCTCAGATAAGTGTTAAGATATTATCATTATGCAGAATTTAATTGAAACTTAAAAAATCCCATCATAAAATCTGCCACCAATTTTGTTGATACTTTCAATCCACACAACTCTTCTAAAACGGTGTCTAGATTGATCATTAATTGTCTCACGCATGTCTAAAGAATTATTGCATGGTCAATTCCCCGTACCTGGCATTTGAAATCATTATTTACCCTTTGTAGTATACCAGGCTGTGTATGCTAAATAGAAAAATAAAGCAATTACCGTGATTACAAAAATCTCAATCTAGGAGCATACATATCGTACATATTGAATGTGCACCTTGGCACGAAGCGTATCAAAAACTCTTTGGAATAGAAAGTATTAGTGTTTCATGGAATGATAACGGACCTAATTAACAAATATGCTCCATTGAAAATATCTCGTGTGACGTGGCCTGCTACTTCATGACTCACAAATGAGTTGTGAGAGAGTAAATTGGTATGAAGATAATGTATTAAGTATGAATGATGGGTGAAAGACAGCAAAATTTAATGAGAAAAACCACACGAAAGAACGTTACATAGTAATAAGGGGGATACAAGTTAAGCGTGCCAAAGTGCAAACATAATAAATGTAAAATTTATTAAACTAAACTTAAGTCTGTTTTAGTTGAGAAAAATCCTTCCCTCTCCTAGACATAAGGTAGCACAGCATTCCCTATTATCACCATATAGTTTCATCCTCATACCATAAAGTTAATGACCTAGTAGTTGATGCGACCTTAAATTAAAAAAGTTGCCACCTCCATAGGGGTACTGTCGAGGGGAAATTGAAAAACAAACTAGTTTAAATTTCTTGCGAGACTGCGTGGAGCCCTGTTAAATCATTAAAATTGATGAAAATGTACAAACGACTTTGAAAATTTGTAAAGAAACAACGTAGAAACTCTTAAGATTACGTTTTATCTTAATCTTTTTGTAAGCCAACCCGAGTACTATTGGAGTATTAACATGTCGAAAAACTAAGAAATTTGCAAATCTAAAACAAATAATCGTTCAAGAGAAATTCCCTTAGATCACTTTAATGATTATTTGGATACGTTGCACATTCAATAGACCTTTCCTACAGTAGTTAGAAATTCACTTCAGACACTGGAAACAAATGCTTCCTCTCTCTGATGATCGTCTCCTGTATTATTTCAGTAGCATACCTTTGGGTTCCGGCTCTCACACGCAACCAATCTTTATAAATGAGGGCTCTAAAGAAAGAGAATTTCACGGAGACTTGACGAATTCCACTCTGACTTTAAAAATATGGATGATTTCTTTAAAAAAACGCACCGAAATATTTATGAAAAATGCAACCCGCATTACATGTCAACTTATATCGGCAAATAACTCATAAACAAAGCATTTTAGAGCCTTAACAAGTAAAATTTCGAGGCCAAAGCCTCAAAGAAACCTTTCTCACACCATAATCTACAAGATGAGACATTCTCCGATCCATTCAATTAACTTTTCGGTTCCACGCTTCAGTACTATCAAGGCCACCTCAATATTTCAGCCGTTCCTGCTGGTAGCAATTTTTGTGGCGACATGCTTAGAAGGCTTAGATTCGACAATCTTTATTTACGCTTTCTGTTAACACCGTAGTTTGTGCAGTCTGACGAGGTTTATTTGCATAATCATTAATTCAAGATTTGCTCTCCAGCAACAACTAGAAGTACTATTAGAGTTGCTTGATACCTATACCTATGAAGATTGTTTCTTATGCGTGTAGTGAAACTATTCAATTAACGTTTATTCATGGTCTACAAGTGCTGTGTACTTAATTGTGGAAGGATGTGGGTGTTCAGTGAAGAGTGATGACTATGTTTGTGCTTTACCTGTACCAATATTTTCGTTATCATTCGATGAAATTTTCAAGTCAACGGTTTCAGACACGTAGCTTTCTCAATAGTAAAAAGCTAATATTTTTGTGACTATCACGAAAAACTAAAACCTAATTGACAAAGAATATTGAATAATTACTTCAAAAGTCTTTAAGTAAGTGTTGGGAATTGTTCCAAGCAAATTCTCCATGATATTGAATAAATATTTATTGAAAATTTATTTTAAACATTAATTGCATTGTTTTTGTTATTTTTATTTGTAATTGTGTTGGTACATTGCAAGTTACCTTCATAGATTTTAAACAAATAAACACGTTTCGTTAACTACTTTTCCTCTTAGAATGAAAATAGAAGGATAGGGATGAGTGTGGGGTCTAACATGCGAGAGTTCTCGCACGGGTACGCAGAGGTAGTGAGGGAAAACTTGTGCTATGGCACAACACAAAGAACAAAATTTTTAAAGTAGCTAAAGTAAAATAGCTTGAAATAAATGGAAAACAAAAATCAAAACGCGCTAGCCTACAATACTACGTGAATCAATTAAAAATAATTAAATTTAAAATTATAGAAAGAATAGTGCCCCGACAATTGCCAACGATCGCAGTCCAAACGCACGATTTAAATGTTGGCGGTTTCTGGAAGTATGTACACCAACGCCCAACTGCAAACTCATATTGTAAATAAAACACCGTTTGATATTAAACTCAAGGTGTCGGTTCGTTAAGATATTAAAAATGCAAACATCGTTTGAGCAACATTCCCATGTACCGAAGTGGGCTTACTAATGCCTACTAAATTGTTTCTAATGATAACAAATGGTATTTAGTACTCAAAGGTGAAAACATTAGTTTGATTATTTTTTTGGCTCGGAATTGTTTTTCTTGAGGTACGTAAGGACGCAGAAAATAATTCAATACTTTTTAGTAAACAAATAATTTTTCAATTTTCTCACCCCAGCAAGCTGGCATCCTGACTCTCCAAAACCCACTCGGTTCTTCATAACAAATCAAGGAAAGTTAAATAATATTGCAGTGAGTAGGTCTGTTCTTGCCCGATCCGGTATTTTCGCATTACTTTACTTGGCTTTCTCAAGAGTAAAAAACCTATTCTATTATTTGACTATCAAGGAAAGTGAAAAGCTAACTCTCAAGGAAGATTGAAAAATTTCTTCAAATGTTGTTTTTAAAGAAGTACGAATTGTTCCAAGAACACCTCTCTATAATGTTGAATAAACTTTAATTGAAAAATTGTTTTAAACATCAATTGCATTGTTATTTTGTTTGATATTCTGTAAGTACATTAGTAGTTCCTCTTCATTATGAAACGGGTAGACAAATGGATAGGGAAAGGGTGGGATTTAACATGCGAGAGTTCTCGCACGGGTACGCTAGTAGATTCTATTTCTACAATGCTGATTCCCAAGAAGTCTAAAACTAGTGAAAGCATTAAAATCAAATGCAAAAGGATCCTCCAATATAAAAGTAAAACAATTTAAAATGGTTTTCAAAGACGCTCTTCAATCTCTCACACAATACATTTTCCTTTAAGAAATGTAGATTTCCTCGAAATGTGGAAATTAGCTTTGGTACGCTCCCTATTGAAATGACCAAATTCCCCAAACGCAATTACCGACCTATCGATATATTATAAATATAGTCCAATATCATTGAAAGCGATGAAGGGATTTATCTGAGAATTCCCAAAGCGGGAGTAGTATTTAATAGGACTATTCAACGAATTAAATTGTCAAACAGAGTTTCGAAATGCGCCAAACATTGAAAATAACTGAAAGCTATGATGAATCAAAGAGGTTAGGTTATAGTACATACGTTGTTTATTGGACATCAACATAGCAATCTAAGTATACCGCCTCTTACTATAGACAAGTCACAGTTTATGGTTGGCCAGTAGGGAGAAGCTGCAAGAAAAATCAGATCGAAAAGCGATATAGTTTTTTTTATATACTTCTCCCTGACAGGTGCATTTTGTGTGTATAGTTAAACACTATTGGTTTGAATTTCAACAGTGGAATAGTTTCTGTAATTCTTTGTTTTCTTGCAACTGTCAGGCGAACTTGAAATCAAGTTAGCGGAAAATCGCATAACAGGTATTAGTTGAAGAGCAAAACATTTATTTTTAACTATTTAGTAACAAAAAAAGCGATAATTTTCTACGCAGTTAAATTTGTGTTTTAATATCTTTATTTGCTTCTAATTGTTGGGCATTCTTTTTTTAATTTGTTGCGTCTTAATTATAACTAAATTATTACTTTATCGACGCAACGCTTCTCTTAGCCCCTGGTCGAGCGTTCAGATCTTGTTTCGGAGTAATCCTCCATTATCAATTAGGCCCGTTTATTACAGAGGGCTTTGTACGTCTCGTCAGTTGTCGAGAGAGCCGCCAGGTAGCATCTCCGCGTACGCGCCTCACACTGCGCGCCCCTGCGTCACTACCCAGCGGCCAGAATTGGGAAGGATAAGGAAGGCGGTAAGGTTTAGGGCACTTCACAAAGGTTGGATTAGCCCTTGTGAAGCAGTCAAAAACTGGTTTTGTTGGAACAAATTTCAACATGAGATCGACGGGAATCGAACCCGGACCTCCTGGTGAAAGGCGAGCGACTTCGCTCTTGAGCCACGAGACTCCTGATTTCAAAGTGCCAAATTTTGCATTTCCGATAAAAGTTTTCCACCCAGCAATAATATTTCTGGGTAACTAAATACCTAAAAAAAAGAGACAATTTCTCATATGCGCAGAGGTGCGATGTGCGCAATGTTACTTCTCCCCCATGCGTCACAGAGTTTTTGTTGTTTTTTACTAAGACTTTTTTTAATTTTATTCTTTTTTATTTAAACAATAAAATTTCCGCAAATTACACAAAATTGTACATAACCTGGTGCTGAAGGAATAAGTTACAATGAATGAGTAATATTTATTTCTCTACCACAGACACTGAAAAACTCGCATAAAATACCATTTTAGAAAAAAAATATAATACCAACTTCGTAACTTCAAGCAGACTTAAGATTCATAAAAATAACTTCGAATTTAACTTTCGAGTTGGCAATGATTTTTAATAAATTCCCACTCAAAGTGATATCGGTCACAGATGATAAATGTTCAAAATTATATTTTAATTTCAAATGCAGTATTTTATGGTGAATTCTTAACGGTTTTTTCGATCACTCCCCGGACCAATGATCAATAGCGCCACCCACGACATAATGCAGACACAGAGAATTTATTAATTTGAAAGACTACAGCATGTATTGTTGCGTCATTCCTAAAACCTCTGATTAACCAGAATTTGCACGTACTCAAATTAACTAGTATTTGGATTCAAATTTTCTAAATGAAATTATTTTTAAAATTACATAATTACAATGATATTGAACAAATAAAGCGAGAATACAATTTTATTAAATATGAGTTACACATTTTAACGAACCTTTCGACATATTAACATCAGAAATTTTAAACCGGCCAAGTCACTGATAAAAGTATTTTCATCTAGTTTTTAACAAAGACACTTCCAACTAATTACCAGCGTTGCTTTTCGTTTTCCTGAGCAATCAGAAATACATAAAAATCGTGAGTAGTTGCACACTGCAAAAGAGGGAGACCTTAAAAGTCTTTTGGTTACCACTGACATTGAATTTTACTGACCAATCGTAGTTTCTCCCGGAGCACGATCAAAAAATATACGAATTTTCTCATTCGCGGCAATTGAAAGGGCTTCCATACGTACATTACTTATAATACACTTCGACGACGCCATTACGTCGCACTTTCACATCTCATAACAAATCTTTGACGGGCGTTCATAAGAGTACAAGTTAAAAATAAAAATTATTTTCCAGTAGAGCGGAAAAACTGTTTCAGTTCGTACTTTGAATGTTAAACATATTTACAAAGGTAAAAAATGCAGTGTTTTAGAGTAGTTTTTGAATTGTACACTTTTTACCAGACAGAGCGAGCTGATGACAAAATGCACATATCTCGTTTTTGACAAAAATTTACTTGTACTCTTATGATCGCCCATCAAAGAAATGTTATAGCAAATTACACAGCATGAAGGCTAACTTACCCTGGATGCGTCGATGTCAGTACCATGACGAAGCAACCTCGCTGCCGCACAGCCGTGCTCGCCGCAATGCTCTGATATTGTCCAGAGAGTTAACGCTCCGGCATCCACACGCGGGCCGCACTCAATACGAATGATGCGAATACCTCCGAACAGGCGAGCTGTGAAGCGGTTGCCAGACCGTCGTCTCTCCTCGGCTGTGATTCCCAGCCCGAAGCGCTGCGGCCGGGTGGGGTGGGGGGAGGACGGAGGGAGTTTGGCGCCAAGGCCGCAGGAGGGGCAAGGCGCAGAAACAGCGAAAAGGACTGAGAAACGAAGGGCGCGGGGGAGCGGTAGCACAGTTAAAAATAATATTGTACACTTCGTTTATAACATTACTATTATTTGAATCGGTTATTTATGAAAGGGCCTAAGTCGGTTTTTCGACAAAATGAGATACATAAGGGATAGGTGTCTGTAGGTGTTGATACACGTTTTAATTATGATAGGACACTAGTCAGGTGATCACAAAGTTGTGAAATGAACACCCATTTTTACAGTTTATTTATGAAAGGGCACTAGTCAAATGACTTGGGTCGTTTCATAAATTAAGAGCTTAACGTAGTTTATGAGTTTTGGTTATCAGCACTAAGATTAGTAACTACTGCTTAGTATTTTGTTTTTACATTCCAATGTCACTGATTGTTGAGTAATGAGACGTTGCCAGATTGTCATTATTAATTTATTTCCAAAAGCTTTTCCGGGCGTGTAGCAACCAACGTCAGTTCTTTTATTTCGAGTTTCAGTGGCAGGAGAACGTAATTGTCGTTGTTTGTTGTTGATTTATAAGCAGTTGTAAATATAAAAACAGCCTGGCTCTTAGAAGCTTTTAACGTCATGGAGTGTTCTGTTAAAGATTGTTAGAAAAGAAAAAGGAGAGTATGAAATACAGAAAATAACAGAATAGAGAAGATTAAAAGAGTCCGTCTTCGTGGTGAACAATATGTCAATTACCTCAATAAACTTGTAACTCCTTGAAATGTTTTGTTCTGCTAGAATCGGAGGAAAATTTAACGTTCACATGATAGATTCGGGTAATGTACTGGATTTTAAATCCTGATGGCCTAAATGGTACAAAAAATATGTGTCTGCAGAGACAAAGAAAGTCCGTTCCATGACCTCGAAAGCATGAATTTTCAATTTCAAGCTTTGTGGAATTCATTCATGATCCTTCACTTAAGGGAACTGGTTCATTGGAGGTTTCAATAATGCATTCATCTTACACCACAAGTCCCAACAGAATGCCATGTGCAAAATGCCAAATTAAAAGGCGTATCCCTCTATTGTAACAATACATGAAGTAAAACTCAGAGACAATTCAAAAGCAATGAAGTATATTCCTGAAGTGAACCAAGAGTTTTATAAAGGTATCGTGAAGTGGCCAACATCTTCAACATATTCTCACCAAGAAAGTTTAGAGTATTTTATGAAGAAATAAAAAACTGTACATGACTCTGAGAATGAATAAAAGAAAATAAATAGCAAAATATAGTAAAATAATTGTTTTTATTCATGAAAGGACAAAAGTCGGCAATATAAATAAATATTTTTCATTTTTTTCTGAGAAACAAAATTAACACAAAATTAAAATTTTCATAACAAATTACGTAAATACATGAATAGAACAAGCCTACAATTTTTAAAATTGAATAAAGAAGTAGATTATGAACTAAAATGTTTTTCTCTATTTCCCAAAACTTAGATTTTTTTACTGAAGCCCCTTCAAAAATAATCGATTCATTTACAAAATCTGTTCATCGTTTCCCTTCTTACCTACTACAGTGGACTCCAGATCTTGTAACTGGAGAGTGGGCAGGTACTAGCACTCGGCATACGCTTCGATGTTCAAGTCAACAGCTTCCAATTCCTTCTTATACCTCCAGTTAATGCAAAAAGTTATTGTACCCATACGAGCCCATTGCAAAAACGGCGATATATTACAAACAGTGTTATAGAAACATTTAGTTATAAGAATTACAGCAGCAAAAAACTTACAACTTTTATTTGCCCATATGACAAAAGCTAAGGTGTCCAGATCTTCAAACCAAAAGAAGGGAGCATTGTGTCCTTGACTAAACAAATGGGACCAATCGGAACAAAAGTCTGCACGAGAAATACCGTGTCTTCCTAAAAGACACTGTAATTACGATCTTTCACAAGTTCCTACCACGACTGTTGTCTAGCAGTGTCACAATTCTAATGAATTTCATTCAACCGTGTTTGCAGTTTTCAATATTTTCGGGTCGGTTGTAATTATGTGAAAGAGCTATTAATAGCCTCCGTATTAAATAAAGAAAATGTTTGTCTAAAAAGACTCAGAAAATGAAAACAATGCCAAAAAAGAATATTAGAATGGAATATCGAAAAACAAAGAGAAATGTACTCATTTGTACTTTCATTGATTATAAAATTGACCCGTGTTCCTCAATTAAAATTACTTGCTAATTCGCACAAAAACTCGTAGAAGCAAAAGGTTCGGATTGTTAATTTTTTTGGTGACGATTCGATAGCGATAAAGCATAGAGAAGCTCTTCTGACACCATATCTCATTTTCCCTTCCTAGAACCACCACTGAATCTTTCTTCTTGATTTTAATAGTCTGAGCAACTCTCTTGTTACGTGGTACATGAGCGTATGATCTAATTGCGATTACGTTTTTATAAACTAATGCAAACCCAACGGAATACATTATGATAAATTTAAAATAATAGATGGCACTTAATGGCGATTAGTCATTGTCACAAAAACAGTACATTTTGGTGTCCAGTTTTCCTTTCAAAAATACAGGATAGGGACTCAAGAGAAGGGATTGTCCCGGCTAATACGGGAAGTCTCGTCACCTTAGCTCAAAATGCTTCAAACTGTCTGAGATTTACAAACAAAAGAAAACGCCCAATTTTGTACGCATAAAAAGTAATCGTAGGTTTTTTTGGTTCTTTGTTAAAAAGAAGCATTACGTCGTTATTGTGTACAGTTTCAATGAGCGTTGATTTTGGACTCCAGTCATCGCTTCATGAATTTCACCAACTTCGCCGCAGTGGCTTGGTTCAATGTTATTTTCTTTGGAGGGCATGTTTAAGATCTTATTAATTAGACAATATTTTTTAAGAACAGACTACAGTAGCTCTAAAGATTAATTTCTAAGCTAAACACTTTTTTTGGTGTTGATCAGCAAGCCAACTAGAGTAATGAAATATTTAGTACGTTTTTGGTCGTGGTGATGTTGAAAAACAAAGTTATTAATTACATTAATACAAGCATTAACGTGGAGATTTGCCTTTAAACTATTTATGAACTTATTCTTATAGATTAAATTCTTGCGCGCAGCGAAAGCCGGGTTGTGGGGGTCGGCGACACACAGAGGCCGGGCGTTGAAGCGCTGGACGTCGCGGTGACAACGGATGGGGCGGAGGGGCGGAAAGGGGCAGAGGGTGTGAAGTCCGCGGGGGGGGGAGCGGAGGGGAGGCATGCCAGGCTCAGCCCGCCGAGCCACGTGAGCTGCGTGGGGCGCGGCCCAAGGTCAGGCGAGGAGACGCTGATCGAGTTAGTGTTGCCAACTTCCATCTGACACCGAGTGCGAACAGGATGACTTCACAACAGAATTTCCAATTTCATTGTCATTACTCTGCGACCACGGTCGGGTCGACGGAACGCACTGCGTACTGCAGTTATCTTTATGGTGCGCATTTCAATTCATGTCGTCGGCGCACAACAAGTGACATTTGTAAATTTGCAATTTTCATGAAACCAGGTTTTAATCCAAAGTCATGTAGTTCGGAATCAAAGGCAATGTGTTTCACTTTACGTAGTACTATGTACTGTATGTATACTGCCTATGTAGTGATTTATCAACGAAATGTTTTCTAGTGAAAACAGACTGAATGAAATGGTGACAAGCAGGTCAGACCTCCCTCAATTACACCACTGGCCCTTTAATTTAAAATCACATGTCAGAAAGTCTAATTATATACTCAAATTACTATCTTACTACTAAGTAAAGATACATCATTTTATTCCTCTTTTTATGATGTATTGTTGCAAAAACTTTTATATTTAGAATTTAAAAAATATTTACTTAAAAATTAATCTTCAGTTTTTCTGAATAGTTTTTAATACAATTATACATAAATGTAATGTGCAAATGTACTTTTATTCTTAATTTCTTTATTATTATATATTTTTTATTCTTATAGAATAATATAAACACTATTCAGTAATGGTTTTATATTTAATTTATGGGCGGGGTGTGATACCATTAATTTTGTACCGAGTGACACTAACTGAAGCTACGCCACTGAAAGTGATCCTATTTCCTGTAGCAGCCTTTGCAACTGCCACCTTTGAGAAAGTTGGTCTTCGCAGCACCCAGGGGCGGATCCAACCGACCATTTTTTTGAGAGACCTAACATCTTTAGACCGAACGACCTCTAACCCGCTACGCGCCCGCCGTCTTTATCGCGGCTTTTATCGATATTAACATATGAAAAATCGTTTTGGTAGGAAAAAGAACAAAATGAAAATCAAGAATACACCGACATCTTCATAATTTATTAAGATACATAAAATGACATCTCAGTAATATTCAGTAACTTGACAGTGGCTCAGGGTTAAATAATTGAAGAGCCCGGCTCTACATAGTTTTAGGCTTCATTTTCGTCAAAAGTATGACAATACCTAATAACATTCTTCTATTATCAATTACATTTGTGCTAGTACAGAGGTGCTGGTACAACAAATGAAGCTGTATTACGGAGGCATTTCATTACTCGGAAGGAATAGCGGTTTGAAGCAGTTATCTTATGTTTTCTCAGAATGAATTCTGTATGGCATAGGACTATCCTAAAACCAAACCCTTAAAACCAGCAGCTCGTCCCAAAATCACAATGAATTGTTCAGCAGGACAAAGTGAGCTGAACATACTCTTAATTATTCTTGTTAACGAAATTCCAGCGCCACTGAATGCAAGACAAGTGCACAATTCATATTCCTGGTCAATCCTTAAAAAAATTATGAACACTGAATATAATTAAAAACAATTTTTAATTATGTAATTGAATGTATGTGCCAAATTTAATGGTTACACTAAAAAACACACTTTATATAGCTCTTCTAAAGAAAACACGTTATATCACAAAGGATCGAAAGCCACAAAATCCAACATCAGTTGTGTGCCAAAAAAGTTCCCATAAGATGTTTTTTCCGAAACGTCTTCCAATGAAATTCACAGAATTGTCTGTAAACTAACATACATCATCAACTTGTACAGATGATTTTTTTAAAATGTTTATTAACGAATTATGCACCTGCCTTTATACACACGTTAACTCACATATCCTAACACTTCTTAATGCACAGGAGTATTCCTAGAGATTTTCAAAACAGCAAATCGTTTGTGGGCTGCAATAGTGGCATTACTAAAAAATATCAGGTTTTGAGATAAACGAACTTGAAGTTTTCACCTTGTATTGGGAAGCATCATTCTTGCATTCACATTTCTGCAATTTGTTGGTAGAATACTGTACTGTAAGATATGTTGCTTTGCTGTTGGAAGGTAGACCAATGTGATATTCTGAAGAAAGCACTAACTCAAAATTAGTATTTTCTTAGTTGTGCCACAATTGCAGCGCATGAGTGAAAAGATAAGCCATTTTCTAACGAGGAAGCAAAATGAATTAAAAATTATCAGCCAATTTCACTTTTCTCAATTTCTTTTAAAAACATTAAAGAGGTTTTGCTACCTACAAATGGAAACTTCTCTCAGAAAACGTTTAGCCTTTTAACCATCAATAAATCATCACGAATGTAGAAAACCAAAATATACGGAAAGTAATCTTCTCTTACTGGCGTGAGATGGGGACGACTTTAGGAAGTCATTAAAACTCAACCTGGAAATTATCATATTGATTTTTTGTCAATGAAGACGACTTTTCCTCTACCAGAGTTGAGAATGGTTAACGTTTTATAATGAAACACATTGAATTGTACCCGTGTTGTCTGGGAATATGATTTGATCCATACACCACCCCGGCTGTTTAGAAATGTTACGTTATTTGCCGCAACCCTACTTCCTGCTTCATAAATACCAATTTCTCGTAGCTGATTTCTCCATTTTATTTTTCTCACTTATTGAGTTGCAATGAATATCTAACAATCGTCACATGGTATTTACTGAATATTTCCTTATCTTCGTATTAATCCTGATCGTTTTCGGAACAGCGAATACCAATATTCATTTTTTTATTGTATTCCATTTGTTAATTGACGCGTTTTATTTTCTCCACGTAGTACAAAATCATGTTCCTAAAAGTTAGTTTTCTTTCTCGAGTTGACATCTTACATGTAAATACATTTACTTAAGATAAATATTATGTATTTTATAATATGGAAAAATTGGATCGCAACTTCCTCTTCATCAATTCCTTATAAAGCACTTTTAAGATCATTGAACACAATTCTTCCACTTTTCACAGTTAATTCTTATCCAACAAATTACAACTACAACACATTTACAAGTATTATTCAGTCAGTTTGAAAATCAGTTTGAAAGATTTTGGACCCCGTCAATCAGCTATATTTCTACATTCTCATTCCATATTAAATCAACACAGTCATTTTACATCACCATCTCAGATTCTGATGAAATTTGACACATAGGTAGTATGAATGGAGAATAAGAAAACTACAAATTTCGAGTAAAATATTTCCACCCGTTTCTGAAATACAGCCATGTAAAATTTTGCAAAATTGGGTTCCCGAAAATTTTTAAGTTGATGTAGAACCTCACCAAATTAAGATAGGGAGCTGGAACAGGTCTCATTTTGCAGCTTTCTTTATGGCCTTTTATATGATATACAACACAATAGGGGTTGCGTTCAAAAAAATTTTCAATTTGAATTTAAAATTCTGATTTTGAGTTTTTTCAAAATGCTCATCTTCAAAAAAATTGAAAAAATTCTAAAGTAATCCTTGTATATATCCAAACAGATGGTGCAAGTTGAAAAATGGGACTGCAATGGGTTCATATGGTAATCTTTATTTAAAATGCACAATATTCACTTACTCTAGATTTTACTAATTTAAAATACATTTTATTTCAAATTATAAGCCCTAATATATACAAATTATTAATTTAGTGTTTTTTTATTGGCGAGTGTGTTATCATTTATTGTTATGATTATTAACATTATTATTATTATTATTATTATTCCACTACCTCACGACTAAAGATGTTATCACTCTGCTGAATATAAAATCTACTCCAGGTTGCAACCAGCTACCTAAGGTTCTGTTCCAAATAAAGCGATTTCTTGCACTTCCCAGTCTTTTAAATTACCTGGGAGTTTAGAAAAGTTCTTACTCAAATTTTGAGGAACAAATCCCAGAGCTCCGATAACTATCGGGACGACCTGTGCTTTTACGCCCCACATTCGGCTGATCTCGATTTCCAAACTCTTGTATTTAAGACGTTTCTCTGCCTCCTTGGTAACGACGTTTCGATCGCAAGGTACAGCACCACCGACAAGTAAACGCGATTTTTTCTCCAAATCCCGGATTTGGTTTGTTTGCCGCTATCGTGCGATCAGTTTGAATTTGTTTGTCGTACAATATCGTACACAATCCAACAGACCTCACCGGTTTTAGGGAGTGTTCGTACCACTTGGGGCATGTGAAATTTCAAGGGCGGTACAGATCTGCCAGTGGAGGTAGCTACACACCCTGTTAAGTCTTTTCAAGTATTCGGTCTTTGCTAGGATTGGACAAGCTGAGACAATATGATCGATGGTTTCTACTTGCTCCTGGCAAATGCGACATTTGTCACCTTGGGAAATTTTGAGAACCGCTCTATCATAATGTCGTATTCTCAACGCCGGATCTTGAGCAGCTACTGGAACTGCTTCCGATTCTCACTTCATTCTTCCCCTTTTAAGACACATAACTGATTGATCTTTATTGATCTTCACCTTGTCCATTCTTTTTAGATATTGTTCGTGGAGTGGTTTGTCTCTCCAAGAGTTCTTTAACATTTTTTGTGTCTCATAGCATTAGGAATTCAGTGTCTGTGCTATTCGACGTGTCTTGCCTAGTGTTCTTCGCTACACTAACAATGATTTTCGCTACACTAACAATGCCTCCGTTTCCCATTCTTCGGTCACTATTATAATAACATCTGTCATAATAACAATAATTATTATAATAATAATAATTATTATTATTATACTATTTTTATTATTATTAGACCGCGGAACTTCATGCAATTGCATATTTTTACTGACTGTGTATTTTGCAAGGAAATGTATATAACTTTACCTATCACCAAAAATAAAACAAATCTACCCTATTTTTTTGCATGTGTGCAATTTTTTAGTTTAAATGCGTATTTTAATGCATGCGGTATATTTTAGTGCATATATTCCAGGTTTTTGTGGAGAAGTGGATCGAAGTCAGATCTTTTTGGGTATTTCTCTTTTAACTTAGATGTGGCTTTCTTCTGACAACGCGGGTATCGAAATTGAACCTCCTTAGTACCTTTCGCACGGTTTCGGGATTTACTTTCTTGCCAATGCATATTTATAACTGTGGAGTAACTTTTGGTGCATTAAGACGAGAGTCCTTCTTTATTATTTTCACAACAAGATTCTCTTCTCGATCAGAAAGTTTTCGGACGTTCTCCTCCGGGTTGCAGTTCAATCGCCTATTCATTGATGTACCATAAGATTATGTCACTCACTGTATTTTTTCATTAATGGTATTTTGTAAAATTTTGGGCATTCATTAACCCTTTGCATGATGGTAAATAACCGGCTGACACTGCTCAAAGTTGTTTATTTCTCAACGATTCGTTTCGCTTAAATGTTTAGGTTCCCATGTATCTGGTTCATCAACTGAAAGGTGACCTTCATTTGCTTTATTTTTAGTGATAGGTAAAGTTATATACATTTCGATATGGACAGTCAGTAAAAATATGCAATTGCATAAACTTCCGCAGTCTAATACTACTACTACTAATAATAATAAAATAATAACAATAAAATACAACACACTCGCCAATAAAAAACACTAAATTAATAATTTGTATATATTAGGGCTTATAATTTGAAATAAAATGCATTTTAAATCAGTAAAATCTAGAGTAAGTGAATATTGTGCATTTTAAATAAAGATTACCATATGAACCCATTGCAGTCCCATTTTTCAACTTGCACCATCTGTTTGGATATATACAAGGATTATTTTAGAATTTTTTCAATTTTTTTGAAGATGAGCATTTTGAAAAAACTCAAAATCAGAATTTTAAACTCAAATTTGAACATTTTTTAACGCAACCCCTATTGAGTTGTATATCATATAAAAGGTCATAAAGAAAGCTGAAAAATGACACCTGTACCAGCTCTCTATCTTAATTTGGTGAGGTTCTACATCAACTTAAAAATTTTCGGGAACCCAATTTTGCAAAATTTTACATGGCTGTATTTCAGAAACGGGTGGAAATATTTTACTCGAAATTTGTAGTTTTCTTATTCTCCATTCATACTACCTATGTGTCAAATATCATCTGAATCTAAAATGGTGAGGTAAAATTTTAATTAAAACTGTGTTGATTTAATGTGGAATGAATTTAATGTGGAATATTATGATACGTTATTTTTTAAACTCCTTCACTTCATTGTCGTATTTATTTTACAAATCGAGTCATCTTTCATTATTTTTCTTATATGAATTATAAATCCTAAAAGCATGTATTCGTTACATTCGTTCCACAGGCACCATCATGCAAGTAAAGTTCCACATTTACGCAGTGACCAGTATCATAATATTCGAGATAGGATTTAGATTCAGATCAAGAGTACATACATCTGGACTAAGGTCGAAAGATGGACTTGGAAAGAAGCCATGAGCGATGCACAGCTGGAGAATACAACTTCTTGAAACGACGAAACAACTCACGCGTGTCGTGGACAATGCTACGAGTGGTAATTGCTTCGGAGCTTGCGTACGCACTCATTACACACGACAAGTCCTGGAGCAGTAGTCGATCACCCCCTAGCGTCTGCCTCCTTGGTAGCTGCTGCTCCGATCAGCGCCACGTCGGTGGGAAGTGGAGGCGAAGACGGAAGTCAGCTGTGTCTACTGTGACGGTGGGAGGCCGACGGGAGGCGCGGCCGGGGGTGGAGACGTAGGCGGGGGCGGGGCAACGGGGGAGTCGGAGGGGAAGTGGAGACGAAGACGAAGTCAGCTGTGTCTACTGTGACGGTGGGAGGCCGGAGGGAGGAGCGGCCGGGGGTGGAGACGCAGGCGGGGGCGGGGCAACGGGGGAGTCGGAGGGGAAGTGGAGGTGAAGACGGAAGTCAGCTGTGTCTACTGTGACGGTGGGAGGTCGGAGGGAGGAGCGGCCGGGGGTGGAGACGCAGGCGGGGGCGGGGCAATGGGGGAGTCGGAGGGGAAGTGGAGGTGAAGACGGAAGTCAGCTGTGTCTACTGTGACGGTGGGAGGTCGGACGGGAGGAGCGGCCGGGGGTGGAGACGCAGGCGGGGGCGGGGGCCACGGAGAGGCGGAGGGGCGCCGGCGTGGGCGGGAGCCGAAAGAGGAGCGGGGGCGGCTGCGTCGGCGGGGGGGTTGCGGGGCTGTAGCGCCTGAAGGACCCCCTGAAGGGCGAGCGCGGCGTCCTCCGGTCGAGGGCGTGGGGGATGGTCGCCGCCCGGCGCAGGCTGAGGGTCTGGCGCTAAACGTGGGCTCCGCCGCCTTGGAGTCCCGCGGTGGCGACGGCGCGGATGGCGACGTCTCTGCCCTGGAGTGGGCGAGGAACGAGGGACCGTCGGCGGAGCGTGGGTGTGGCCATCGACATCGGCATCGGTTTGGGTTTGCGTTTGGGCTGGGGCTTGTTATGAGGCTGGGATATGGGTATCGGCGTGGGCACGGGCGTGACAATGAGCTTGGCCGTGAGCGTAGGAGTGAGCGTAGGCACTTGCGTAGCCATGAGCGTGGATGTGAGCGATGGGGTTCACTACGCCATGGACATGCACGTGCGCGTGTAAGCTGGCTAAGTCGACGTTTGAAGGCAGAACTTGGGCAAAGAAGGAAGGTAAGGCAGTGAGGGACGAGTGAATCTCCAACGGGGGCGGACCTGGGCGAGGTGGGAAACGGAGGAAGGAGCTGGACCTAACACGTGGACGGGGAAAGGATAGGAGGAAGGGCACGGGGCGGAAGTGAAGTCAGGGCCCGAACTTGAAACGTGAGTGGCGATGTGGGCGGGACGTTTGCATGCCCTGGGATGTGGACGGGGGGAGGGGTGGAAGCATGGGTGGGGGAAGGAGCACGAGCAGGAGCATGGGTAGAGGCAGGAGCATGGGCAGTGACGGGAACGTGGTTGGGAGGAGGGGCAGGAGCGGGAGCGTGGGCAGTGATGTGAGCATGAGTGGCGGCAGGAGCAGGGGCATAAATGAGAGCGCTGGTAGGGGCAGGAGCAGAAGGGTGGGTAGAGACGAGAGCGTGAGTGGGGGCAGGAGCGGGAACGTGGGTGGAGGCAGGAGCGAGAGCGTAGGCAGTGACGGGAGCGTGTATGAGAGTAGGAGCAGGAGCGTGGGCAGTAACGTGAGCGTGAGTGGGCGCAGGAGCATGGGCAGTGACGGGAACGTAGTTAGGAGAAGGGGCAGGAGCGGGAGCGTAGGCAGTTATGAGAGCGTGAGTGGCGGCAGGAGCAGGGGCATAGATGAGAGCGCTGGTAGGGGCAGGAGCAGAAGGGTGGGTAGTGACGAGAGCGTGAGTGGGGGCAGGAGCGGGAACGTGGGTGGAGGCAGGAGCGAGAGCGTAGGCAGTGACGGGAGCGTGTATGAGAGTAGGAGCAGGAGCGTGGGCAGTAACGAGAGCGTGAGTGGGCGCAGGAGCAGGGGCAGTGACGGGAACGTAGTTAGGAGAAGGGGCAGGAGCGGGAGCGTGGGCAGTGATGTGAGCATGAGTGGCGGCAGGAGCAGGGGCATAAATGAGAGCGCTGGTAGGGGCAGGAGCAGAAGGGTGGGTAGAGACGAGAGCGTGAGTGGGGGCAGGAGCGGGAACGTGGGTGGAGGCAGGAGTGAGAGCGTAGGCAGTGACGGGAGCGTGTATGAGAGTAGGAGCAGGAGCGTGGGCAGTAACGTGAGCGTGAGTGGGCGCAGGAGCATGGGCAGTGACGGGAACGTAGTTAGGAGAAGGGGCAGGAGCGGGAGCGTAGGCAGTTATGAGAGCGTGAGTGGCGGCAGGAGCAGGGGCATAGATGAGAGCGTTGGTAGGGGCAGGAGCAGAAGGGTGGGTAGTGACGAGAGCGTGAGTGTGGGTGGGGGCAGGAGCGGGAGCGTGGGTGGGGGCAGGAGCGTGGGCAGTGACGGGAGAGTATATGGGGGCAGGAACGTGGGCAGTTTCGAGAGCGTGGGTGGGGGCAGGAGCCGGAGCGTGGGTGGGGGCAGGAGCGGGAGCGTGGGGGGGGCAGGAGCGGGAGCGTGGGTGGGGGCAGGAGCTGGAGCGTGGGTGGGGGCAGGAGCGTGGGCAGTGACGGGAGAGTGTATGGGAGCAGGAGCGTGGCCAGTGACGAAATCGTGAGTGGGGGCAGAGGCATAGACAGTGATGGGAGCGTGTATGGGGGCAGGAGCGTGGGCAGTTTCGAGAGCGTGGTTGGGGGCAGGAGCGGGAGCGTGGGCAGTGACGGGAACGGGAACGTGGGCGGGAGTAGGAGCGGGGGTTGGAACGTGGGCAGGTTCAGTGGCGGGAGCGTGGGCGGGGGTATGAGTGTGGGCAGAAAGTGATGTATTGGAAAGGGGCTGTGGTGAGAAAGGGAGATACGTGGGGACAGCAGCATTATGACAGTGAGTGGCAGCATCTGTGGCATAATATGAAGCAATGTATCTGCCGTACGCAGGAAGAAAGCAAGAGTTATAAACATATAAATAAGCAGGGGCATACGCATGGGAATAGGCAGCTGGGTAGACCGCGCCGTAGGCAGCAACGTAGGGAGACGGACGAACGAGATCGTAAGGGGCGCCGCCTAACGGGGACCCTCTCCGGTTGCCGAGAGAGGAACGATCGCGGCCTGTTGAGTGCGCAGACTGCGACATCGCGGAGCTCCTCGGGCCAAATGGGAACACCACAGCTGCACGAACTTGGGTGTATCTTCTCAGTGCCCGTTCAGTTTGCAGCTAAGTAGGCGGTCTGAAAAAACGCCGTATTTCCACCATTGGGTAACGTTTTCTTGAAAAGAATACGACACAAGATGTGTTGATTTGGCGAGATATTTTGGATTGAATTAAGTTTTAATTAATTAACACGTCCGGAAGTAGCGTGAGAAATTTAAACATTCAACGAATTTTTAACTATCTCCCGAAATGTTAAAAATACTAACGATTTCTTAAGAGAAGTTGTTTTATTTACTGAATACCAGTGACCATCAGCCAATTTATATTTGCCCGATCTGGTACCGATCTTATTTTCTTAGTGGGAGAAGTATCGTGGAAGATTAATATTTAACGAATATAAAAATTAAGAACAAAATTTCTCTGATAACTTGGTAATCAAAGCCTCTTGACACTAGAATAATTTACACAGCACACTTGTCTCTTGATTTACAACTTGAAACATTCGCACTTTTATTCTTTGATTCAAGTTGATAATAACTCGAATGTAAAATTACTGGTTTTCTTACTTTGTGAAAAAATTAAAATCCTTTTTTTTTAAGTTTGAGACTAACTGCTTCTGTAAAAGTATCATTCACGAACAAAAGTTGAAACTCGTTGACGTAATTAACACTAATCAGTTCACATGGAGTATCAATGTTCAATTAAAACACCAGTGCACAAATTCTTGATCATTGCGCACCAACGTTTGTAATTTTTTATCTTACAAAAAACATTCGTTGGAAGCGTGTCGATGGCCAGGTGTCCTCATGGAGCCTGATTGGAACACGGAGTGCGCAGATGTGAAGCCATCTCTTCCTCTTCCTTATTATTGTTTACCTAAAATAAAAGATCTGGTTTGTTAACATTCATTCAATTTTACTTCCTGAAAGTTTCCTCACAATCAATGGTTTAATGTTTGAAGGTTCACTCACGAGAGGACGGCTCTTCCACCCGTGACATCCTTTTCAAATGCATCGAATA
This sequence comes from Acheta domesticus, assembly GCA_031308135.1. Taxonomy (NCBI): domain Eukaryota; kingdom Metazoa; phylum Arthropoda; class Insecta; order Orthoptera; family Gryllidae; genus Acheta; species Acheta domesticus. The sequence goes on along the minus strand of JAHLJT010009041.1, from coordinate 16,950 downwards.
CTTCCTTCACTCTTCAATTGACATTTACAAACAATTAGGACGGATTTACGCTGTTCCGTATATTTTGAGAATTTACTGCAACTGAAATGCAGCTTATGTATATGAATGCATATTATATGTTGAAAGGCATATTACATATATATATATATATATATATATATATATATATATATATATATATATATATTGTAGTACTGTAGCGTATGGGTCATCCATAAATTATGAAACGCTTAGGAGGGGGGAGGAGGTTTCAGACAGAATTACGCTGCATTACACAGGGGTACGGTCACGATAAAATTTAGAATATAATTCTCAAACATTTACTCAACTACGCCATAGCATTCATTGTAAACATATAACATTAATAACTGGCTACTACCCTACTACTGGAAACATTGTATCATCCTCCCAATTGCCAATCCTAAAAGGGATCATAGCATCCGTGATAATTATAGGCCCATAAGCATACTCCCCACTTAAGCAAACATTTTCAAGAAACTAATTCTAACAAGATTAAACAATTACCTTAAAAATACACCTCATGCCATTCTATCAATTCGGATTCACACTATCCACAGCACATCAACTTTTGCGTATCTCAGAACATCTCCACTTCTCCTTCCAAAAAAAAATGCAATAGCAGTTTTCATGGACATTGCTGGGTATGGCATGAAGGCTTCATGTATAAACTCTTATCAGTAGGTAATCCCACATACCTCTTGAAAATAATTAAAAGCTTCCACGCCAATAGAACTTCCTTAGTTACAATAAAAAATCAAAATTCAAACCCCCGCCCTACCATAACTAGTCTACCTCAAAGATCACCTCTCCGTCCATTACTCTTAACTTGTACACAGCCAATATGCCTTCGTCAAGATTAACTAACATTACCCAGTTTGCAGAGGATACCGTAATCTACATGTCTCACTCATCAATAAATTGCAGAGCTAATGAAATACAATCTCATTTAAATAAAATAGAAACATTGGCCACGAAATGGAAGATCAAAATCAACCCCTCTAAATCTACAGCTAAAATTTTAACTTTCAGACCATATTCCTTCCCCAAGTCGTCTTGTCACGTCGTTTCAAATGAACCACCCTATGACTGCTAATAATAACGTTGTGAAATACCTGCACTTAACTGGAAAATACACAAAGATACCGATGTTCAACAAGCCAGAACCAAAAATACTACAGTTAAGAAAACTTTCACTAAATAATGACGTCACTAGATATAAAACCATTATAAGACCTCTTCTTTTGTACGGTTGTCCAATTTGGACAAATTCTTATAAGCTAAACACAATATGAACAAAATACAAATAATCCAGAACAAATATCTAAAAACGATCACCCAAGCCTGTGGTTAATTTCCAATAAACAGTTACACCATGAACTTAACCTCAAACCCCTCGCATACAACGTAGCTTTTCTTACCAATACTTTACTAAAGCTACAAGATTTACTAACCAAATGCCTATTTAAGTCTGCCCCGTGGCCGAGATCGCGAAAGCAGTAGTACCGTAGTGATCTCAGACCGAGGGGTCGCGGGTTCGAGTCCCGCCTCGGGCATGGTTGTATGTGTTCGTCCTTTCACCCCCTATCATCACCATATCGTTTCATCCTCATACCATAACGTTAAATCCGATAGTGGTCGCTAATGACCTAGTAGTTCATGCGACCTTAAATGAAAAATCTACTTAAGCCTACAGCTTATTAATCAAGATAGATACATTAATACAGGAAATTACAATGAAAAAAACAACTAGAGTAAAATATACACATCCCATTTTTTTGCATATATTTTCCAGTCTTAATAATTCTAAGAGGTGCACTGGGAGTGTCCTCGTCAATTGTAGCATAGATAAAATTTGCGGTGTTTATAATAAGTTAGTTTAGTTTTAATAGGTAGTTTAATGAGTTTTCTGTAACTGAACTTTGTAAATTATCCCTAAATAAATTTTAAAAACACATCGGGGGACGTAGGGGAATTAGCACTACACTAATATTTATTTTAAAAAATTCAACATACGCTGATATGATTCCTTTTATTCAGTCTCCTAATAAAACAAAAATATTAACAAATTAAATTTTAAAACATAAATAAAAAAGTTATGATGTAGAAATTATTACAATAAATGGAAATAATTGTTCATCACATGTTGATTGAACCTATTAGATTTCAAAGAAAATATTTAAAAGTGTTCTATAGCCTACTCTAGAGTGGAGCTTGCGTTTGTCGGATTTATTGTGTGGGGGTGTGTAATGCTCTAGAAACAAGGACGAATTGTCGAAGTGCCGAACATCCGGCCATCGTCGGGACTCGAACCATAGGACCTTGCGGTCAGAGGCGCTGCAGCGGCATCCATTGAGCCTTCTAAGCCGGTATGGGGATGGTATGGAGGGGGTGCCCGTTGGGGGAACATATGGCGGGTCGAGTAGTCTTCAGCAGTGCTTTTACAAAATGAGATGAGTTTGAACATTCTATTGCATTTTTGAATGTTACTTCTTCTGGGGACTCCTACTCTCTAGCAGGGCTCTCCAACTGACGGCCCGCCTGTTCGGCCAGCAACTGCTTTCAACAATTTTATTATACCAACCAAATACAATACAATTACACAATTCATCTTATTTTTATTCAATGATGTACTACTTTTCTCGTATGTACATTAATCATTAAGTAGGTTGAGTAAAAGTCGTACCTAATATATATAATTTCAGTATAATCTCAGTTGTTAGATAAGAAATATCTTAAATTACGGTGCGGCCCGCGGCTTAAATAGAATTTGATATGTGGCCCATAAGCCCTTCTACGTTGGACAGCCCTGCTCCATAGCATGTATGCTCTGATTCGAGAAGTGAAACGAAATCTATATAAAATGACACCGAAAGAATAGACAAAAAATAATATTCCACGATAACATTTTCGCGAGAAGAAAACGATTTCCTCAGGCTTAGTATTCTTTCTTAACCAGATGTACTGCGAACAAAAACGTCGCATCGTGGACATCTAGAGTTATCACAAGCAGATCTTCATATTCAGAGGACATGTTATCATATCAATGGAAAGCAGAATGAACTATACGTTGAATACAAGATTCACCCGGGATTGACAGTATTCTGTAGTGTACATGTGATTGCCCAAATGGTTTGAGAACCTTTGATTGCTGTTCCCCTGTTGCGACTATCACTTGCTACTTATCTCGTGCAAGGGATTTTTCGCGTATTATCATGCCCGATGTCATTTTATCTAGGATTTTATTCATGGGTATTTTGAACCTGCAATCAACGAAGATAATGATGACTAAATTATTGTTAGTATGTATATATACGTGTATTTTATGACAAAGCATTTTTGTTTTGAATAAAAGTATTATTCGATATCCTAATAAAGATTTCCAACAATACTAAGACATTTTCTATTATGTTTGATCAATTTTCACAGTATAACATATTTTATAATCATATTAAAACATATATTCTGTAAAACAAGGAAATCCTAAAAAACATAGTTACAACATCGGTTCGCTAGGTCGTAAATCAAATCCTGAACATTTGCCGTTTTGAGCACCCAAAAGCATATAAAATTGTCAACATTTTGCAAGAAGCTCTGTCTGAAACTTTTTTTGGAAATTTATGAACTAGGTGAATTTTTATTTTTAAAAAAGGACAGTTTTGATTAACATTTTTAAAGAAAAGGAGATTTTAATCAACTTATTTCTCTATTTATGAATTGAAAGGCATCTACAGTTCAATTTTTTTAACTAATTATTACGGCAAACTTCATATCTGAAGCAAAGAAATAAAATAAATGCCATCAAATGATTATTTTTTAAATTTAAACACGAAAAACCTGTTTTTTCTCTGGAAGAACTTATCAGGTGGATATTTCAGCCTCATATTATGAAGATATTATTTTCTACGTCCAAACATGTGAGGAAAATCTGAGTCGAATTGCAAACTAAGGCCGGAAACCCCCCTTATCGGGTTAGAACCTTTAAATCCAATGCTTAATATTAGAAATTTTACTCGCACACAATACCGGTCGGGAGGCTGGTCTTTTGAAATTTGAATACAATATGAAACAATTTCAGTTTTAAAATAATGATTTACAAACTGCGGGAGGTCGCAGAAACCCAGGTAGTCATCTTCCTGATGATGATGATGATGATTAATTGACAAATGTTGGATACACTTACTTGAACGATCCTTGCTGATTCATTTAGCTTCTTGTAGCCACAGCATATTGTTCACTTCGTTAAGAAATGTATGCTCTCCTCTTTGAATTACGTTTAAAAACATATAAAGAATTAAACATAAACTATTTTATTGTACCAAAAATGCAATGTTTATTTTTAGATTAGATTAGATTAGATTAGATTTTAGATTAGATTTATTTAAACTGCAATTGGGCATAACCCGGTGGCAGCTAATTACAAAAACATAAATATACACAGCCTTTCTGTAATATAGAACTCCAAAACCACTAATAGTAATAATAATAATAATAACAACAACAACAATAATAATAATAATAATAATAATAAGAAGAAGAAGAAGAAGAAGAAGATGCAAATTATATACTAATTGTAGTAATAATAATGGTAAAATAATGATAATAATATTAAAACTGACTGATTCATAAAACATTAAATTACATTAAGAGAGAAAACACACACACACACACACACACACACTGCATTAGTATTACACTGCACTTCACTGCACTTCACTTCACTAAGACCTGAAAACATTTCCTTCTTTATTTCTCTGCTATACACTGCACTACACCTCACTTCACAATAGAACACTTATGCATCGCTATATAACCCACTATTCTCCCTCATTTACTTAATAATACCCTAAATTAATTTCCTAAACTGTTGAACACTTTGAGGAAAGGGTTCAAAGGTTTTTGCAGGCAATCTATTCCATTCCGTAATCGTTCGATTTGTAAAAGAAAATTTCCCGACATCCGTTCTCTGCTGTCTTAAATTTATTTTGTGCCTGTGATCCACTCTACTGATGTATGTAGGAATACATAGCCGCCGATTAATTTCTTTCCAAGCTGGATGACCATTATAAGCTTTATACAAGGCGCAGAGTCTTGCTACTGATCGCCTGTTTTTGAGTGAATCCCACCCTGCCGTTTTCTTGTCCCTGAAAGTAAATTTAGCTGCCCTATGCTGAATCCTTTCCAAGTGTTTACACTGCATAATCTTGTGCGGATCCCAACAAATTGTTCCATATTCCATTATTGGACGAACAAGAGATAAATAAGCAATTTCCCTCGCGTTTGCCGTACTCTTTTTTAGGATGCGCATTACAAAGTGAAGAGATCGCCAGGCTTTCCCTACAACAAAATCTACGTGTTTTTTCCAACTTAATTTACTATCGAAATGAATTCCTAGGTACTTGCACGAGGAAACTCTCGGAATAATGTCATTATTTAAACGGTAATGTGTTTCACTGTAATTATGACCCCTGCCAAAAGTGATGGATTTACTTTTAGAGCTATTTATGGACATTCCGTTATTTTCCGCCCAGTAATGTAACGCATCAAGATACTTTTGCAGTATTTCTTCATCTCTTTTCGAGTTAATACTACGATATATTATGCAATCGTCTGCAAATAGCCGAACATTTGAGGTTAATTGCGCCGGCAGATCATTGACGAAAGCTAGAAATAGAAGGGGTCCAATGACACTCCCCTGCGGTATTCCTGACGTAACGCTTGCCCCGGAAGATAACTCTTGTCCAATTCGGAATTTCTGTTTTCTATCTCGCAGAAATTCGCTAATCCACGCCACCACCCTGGGATCTATGCCTGAATTCATTAATTTCTGTACAAGCCGATCGTGTGGAACGACATCAAATGCTTTAGCAAAATCTATAACTACTGCATCTACTCTCCCGCCCGCGTCAATTTCATCTGCTAGATCCTGAAATAGCGTGACTACCTGACTTTCGCATGAATAACCACTCCTGAACCCGTGTTGCCCATCGTAGAGCCATTTTTTAATTTCCCATTCTTTCTTAATGTAACTCCCAACTAGATGCTCCATAAGCTTGCACACCACTGACGTAAGACTTACCGGCCTATAATTGCATAATTTAGTTTTGTCACCACTTTTAAAAATTGGTACGACAAAGGCTAATTTCCAATCTTCCGGTACTTTTGAATTATTCAAAGACACGTGAAAAATTCTAATTAGGTACGGTAATATTGCCTTTCCTGCCAGTTTAATTAAATCCGTAGAAATGTCGTCTGGACCCCTTGACTAACCATTTTTCATTGACTTTACTTTATTCCATAGAACGTTTACTTCAATATTAAACTGATTCGCAACCGAAGGCCCTTGAATAAATGGATGGTCCGTACTATTTTTGAAAACCGAACTAAAATACTTATTAAATGCATCCGCTTTTGCCCGATTGTCAGTAATTAGCGTGTTTCCATTTTCGCGAATAACTGGGATATCCTCTTTATTTCCTTTCCTTCTACGAACATATTTATAAAAGCCTGTCCAGTTATTTCCCTTCCCACCTAGAATATTCTTTAAATATGCCTCCTGAGCAATTTTCTTTTCGCGCTCCAATTCTTTTGAATGATTTCGAAAAATATTCATATGCTCGCTACTACGCTTTCTGTTCTTAAATGCCTTTCTCGTTATCCTCTTCATTCTCCTAATTTTTGCATTGTAGTATTCTGGATCCGGATTATTTTTTAGAATTTTGCACGGAACAAACTTTTGCAAAGCTTCGTATATAATATCTTTAAACACGCCCCATATTTCTTCCATACCGCCCTCTGTTCTTAGAAAGCGGTCATATTGTTCCCTAAAGAAGCCTTGAAGCCCGCTTACATTTGCTTTCTTGTATTGCCGTACTTTCGTTCCTATTGTAATGCCTTTCCTTGAAATATTTCCGTCTAAGTCAAGAAGAACCGCTTTGTGGTCACTAATACCCTCAACAACTTCACAAGATATGAAAAGTTCTTTCGGCCTAATTAGGTAGACATCCAAAATCGCATCCTGTCGCGTCCCGGTCCGAACTACCTGGATAAAACCCTCTTCCCAGACCAGCCCGTTTACTAAATTTTGGACTTTCCCTTCGCTAACGGTTCCCTCCCAGTTTACGCTCGGAATATTTAAGTCGCCTCCAATAACAATAGCATGGCCATTTTCGTTTCCCGTTCTCTGAATGATGTTATCTAAAATGTCATATCCATCGCTCGGAGGCCTATAGCATGCAATAATTTCTGAAACAGTTCCTGACGTAATAATTTCTATTCCCATAATTTCAAACTCTCTACTGACCCACTCTAATCTAATATTAATGTCCTCTTTGACGCAAATAAAGACTCCGCCCCCTCTGCTAATTCTGTCCCTCCTAAGGATCTTGTAATGGGAATGAAAAATTTCAGAGGACCCGATTTCCTCAGTTAGCCACGACTCAGTCCCTATCACTATGTCGGGATCGCAGGCATCAACTAGATTCCAAAACTCTATTTCTTTATTGATTATACTACGACAGTTCACCTGCAACAACCTAAGGAACCCCTTCCTCACCTGAAAGTGTTCTTGAAAGGGCGCGTCCCTCGAAGTCGCTGCCTCTGTCGTCGCCTCCGCCGCCGTCGTCTCCGCCCTCGTCGTCCCCGTCGCCGTCGTCATCGTCGTCACCGCCGCCGCCGCCGCCATTTTCATATTTATTAAAGCATTTATTCTTTTTCGTTCAAGTACGTTATACAGTTACAAGACACAAATGATTTATTTTCAAAAGTTACATAGCCGACCATACTTCAAGTTATTGGATCCAATCATTTACTAATTTTTTACATTTATCTCTAATACACAGTTGTAAGTACTAATTATTTTATTTAGGGTTTCTTAATTATGTTCTTTAGTGCATAAAAAAAGAAATAATAACACATTTGTACTAGAATACATTTAAATTGACATAAGCAAAAGGAAACTAGTTTTTCTGTAATTTTGGAACATCATCTTAATTTTGTAACTTTGATAAGTTTTAACAATATAGTAGAGACAGACATATTGTGAGAGTAAAATGATAGGTCAAAATTTAATTTAATTTTTTGAAAATATTGCCATTGAGTTCTGTCATCTTTGATATATGCCCTTTAGCAATTTGAAGCACTAAAAATGTAAATGGCAATTGTATACTGACCATGAAAGATGTATGAGAGAATTACATGTTTTATATCGTAACGTGCCGGTCTTCTTTAGATGCTGCTGCAGTTTACATAATATGCTATGAATTTCACATTTTATAATTAGGTAGTGAAAATATATTTATTGTATTTCATTTATAATTAAAAATAATGATTATATGGCACAGTTTTTTTGGAAAGGTATTTTATTTTCCTTGAACACTTCTGGGCCAATGAGACCTTTAAAGAAATGGGCTTTCCTGACATTTTTTATGTAGCCTATTCTTTTCCTGCAATCTTTTTTGCTCAATTAATAAGGTCTTTCTATAATACCAAATTTAGATAACTTCCCTTTCTTTGAGATCCTTTTCCATTTTCTTTATTGTGTCATCATATTTAATCATTTTTGTGTCCATATCAGCGATGAGTTGCTTAGTACGTGTTCTGAAAAGAAATTATGTTTACACAAATGAAGAACAACAAATTATTAAGTAAACTACATGACGATGATAAAAAATTTTGGAGAACAGTAACAATGTAATTTAATCATTCACAATGCAGCTAACACTTCAGTGGCTTCAGCTCAAATTCTTAAATTTCCTTGGCAATCTCTTTCAACTTTCAAAATATTAAATTACATTTTCTAATTTTTATTATTGAAAACATAAGCTATCAGTCGGCATGCATTTAAACATGAACTACGGTATGCAACATCTTTTGCTTTAAATATATAACATTTTCATCATATTGTTACTTTGAGCAATTATTACAAGAAATTATATTACTTTGAGCAGAGTTACTACAAGAAAAGAATATCAAAGTTTCTATACAAAAACTTGTGCATTAACTTACATGTTGCTTTGAAGCACATCCAGTTTCTTAGTGAGTTTTCTTAATTTTTTTCTATCAGGTGGCGTATTTGGTGATGCACTCAGGTGAATCAATGCTTCAAGCTCCTAAATTAAAATGAAAATATCATAATAATGTTAAAAATTTATTTTCTATCAAGATACTTACGTTTGATGGTATTTAAATACCTGTGTCATTTTTGTGACACATTGTAACTTATTTTTCAGATACGTCCGCTTTTCAACTCTCTCACGAAACTCTGAAACACAAGGCAATTATAACTTTGTGAATTTTAGTTTTCATGGTGTTTTATTTTTATATAAAATTAACAACGCAGTACCGTTCTGCAGCATTCTAAACAAATCTGCTAATTTTTTAAATCTTCCTTCTGGTCACTCATTCTGCAATGAAATAACCTATGGTTTCACATGACTAGTAAAAATTTGTAGTTAATAATAATTAGTAGCTGAATTCCCATTCCTATGTAACTACAGACACCTATTACTAAACGTACCTGTTTACTGAATATTATTCAAGCAATATTCTCTTGGTGTGTATTTAATGCGACGAGCACCGACAGAATGATGCTCTTGACTCACAAAATGGCAGGGGACGGAAACACTTGTGTCTCGGGAGAGCAAAATGAGGAGCCACGAACGTACACGAAGACACCCGAGTGGAGTCGAGCGAGTCCATGCGCGGGCCGACGGACTTCCATGGCGCAAATCTTTAATTCGAAATCTGTCAGAAATTTAAAGTTTCTAATGTTAAGTTGTCGTTAACGCCATTAACAAGATTTGTTGCGAACTTTCGTTTTAAACGAAGAATTCCAAACTATTATTCACATTAGTTTCTTTATTTTAACTTTTCTATAACATAGTTATTTGGTAGGTGTTTTTTAACATTCTCAATTTATTTTCCGTCGGCTAGTTCAAGTTAGATTTATTTCGGTGCAAAAGAGTGCAGGGGTAATAAAAATGTAGCTTTTGTAAAGAAGAATCTGCAGGAGATTGCAGTCACAAATGCCATTGCTGAGGAAGTAGAAACTTTTTTAGTATCAAATGTCAAGCATTCTGCCAAAATCTCACCGGTCAAGCCATCAGCCAGTGCGAACATTCTTTCCAAGTTCACTGATGTTTTTCCTGCTGAACAGTGAAATATCCGAAGAAGAGAATTGCACTTACATGTTACTTCACAAGTGTGTTTGGGAACATTTACTGAAAGGATATGTGTGAGTGCTGTCTCTTGATCTTCAAATGTATGCATTGAAGTACAACAATCAATGTAATTTGCTTTTCAGTTAGTGAACAAGTGTAATAATTGTGAACAATTGTTAAATAAAATTTCAAATAGCCATCGTGTACCTGTAACATCATCTTGTAGTAGGCCACCACATGAAGTGAATAGGAAAATTGTGGATGCTTCTTTGCAAATAGGTAATGGCCATTCAGCAATAGAGCAGTTTCAATGGTAAATGGTTTACCATGAATTAATGTTTCAATTTACAATTCTCATGTTCTCTCTCTTATTAAAAATAATGCAAAAATAAGAGGAAATTTTGAGGCTTTCATATGCAGACATACATGAAACTTACATAGATGTTCTAGATTCAGTAAGTGATGAAGTTATAAATTTATTAGTATTGTATGATGGAACATGGCATAAACAAGGCACTACATCTCGTTATGAAATGGGAATTGTTGACCCGTTATGAAATGGATATCTTGACTGGTCTTGTGGCTGATTCTCATGTTTTGTCAAAATACTGTGGCACTTGTGAAAAGAACAAGAGCAAATTATGAGACAAAAAGCTGTGAATATAAAAAATGGAAAGAAATTCATAATTAGTAATTTTTAATGGATCTTCAAATGCAATGGATGTAGCTGCAAGTGAGGTATTGTGGAAGAGGGTCCTGTCTCATCATTTTAGATATACAACAATACTGTCGGATGATGATGCAAAGACTCAATCACCATCTGAAACTAAACATCTATGGAGACAACTTTATTATTAGAAAAGAAGAATGTATAAAACATGTGATGTAAAGATTTAAAACAGGCTTACAAAAATAATCCAAGAATAGAAAGTGAAGGGTGTTACACTTGGTAAAAAGCAAGTCAATTTAAAGGATGACATAATTATTTGTCTTAGCAAATTATCGCAATGCCATCCAGAAGAATATTCCAGATGTGCAGAAGATGAAGTCTGCAATACTTGCCACCTTATACCATGCAATGCCAACAGACTTGAAGCCATTGCATTTTAAATGCCCCAAAGAAGAAAATTCATGGTGCTTCTACAATCGAGCTCATGGGAATGAAATTTCAAAACATGGCAAATACAACATGAAAACTGTAGTCTCCCAGTGTTATTTCTAAAATAATTCCTATGTAGCAGAGGCTTGCAAAAAATGAATTACTGGAATGTGTATATGGGAAAACACAGAATGCAAATGAAAGTTTGCATACTTTTGTTTGGAGCAAGTGCCCCAAAGAAACATTTCTTTCCAGAAAAAATATTGAAATTGCTGACATCAGCAGTGTTCCCAGTTCAATATCGGATGTGAGGCCAGTGAAAGAGTCAAAGAGCATGCTTCAGGAATCAAAGTGACATCTCCTAAGAAAATAAACATATGAGACAAACATCGTCTCCACAAAAGTGAAATGGCATTGCAATCAGACTTTAAAAGTGCTTAAAAAAAGCCAAGTCAATCAAAGAAGAAAAGGTTTGTCAAGTCAATAAAAGAAGTAAAGAAAAAGGATGTTGAAGATGCAATGTATGCTTCTGGGCAATTTTAAAGAAAAATTTTATTAACAAACTGTAAATGCACTATCTTAAATTTTCTTTTTCACATTCCTGGTAATTGATTTTCCTTACATTATCCCATATCTAGAAAGTTCCAACTTTCACAATTTTCAATCAAAGTAATAATGTAGGAACTTGTTAAGAGATTGTGGATTAATATAATTATCGTAGTATTTTTGTCTTAAGTCATTACGTTTAGAATTAAAAACTGGTTATTTTTAATTTATTTTGGAGTGATAGGCAATAAACTTACCAAAAGTAAAAATTTTCTCGGATACTAATAAATATATTTTGCAAGTAAAACATATAATTATTTAAACACGTAATATAAACAGTTAATTAAAACATCAGTAAGATACATTGATTTATTTGCTAATTGGGCTAATTTAGTATAAATAGCTTGTCTCGAGAGAACAGAAGGCACAGAGCAGCATCAGTGGCGCAAGCTCAAGCTCTCCGATCGCTCGACTCCGCTCGGGTGTCTTCGTGGACATTCGTGGCTCCTAACTTTGCTCTCCCGAGACACAAGTGACGGAAACTCACAGATGACGCAATGCACATCATGGCGGTTTGACTTCAAAGGAAGGTAACCTTATGAAAAGTGAAAAATTAAGTAAATGGATATGTATATTTACAAATAGTTACAAATTGAATCACTGTCTTCAAACAAAGAATGTTCAATGAGAAAATTACAAGAAAATTGGTATTAATATATAATGGCCTGCAAATTATTAAAACTAATCCGTAAAAGACAAGCGCTTTTTGAAAAATATTAACAAAAAAGGAAATAATATTATCAGAGCTATTATTCATGATGAAACTGTAGGTATCACCTTTTCAGAATGAAGGATTAAGCCAAGTTTTAAAATGTATATTAAGTAATAATTTTATTTTGGTTGTTTGGTGTCAAGCTTCTATACTCTGCTGAAACAAAACATTTATATTTCTATTAAAAACCGAAGTCCTTTCCACATCACGAGCTGAAAAGGGAGGGGGTAATCGTCAGCCAATCGGGAGCTTCAATACCTAAAATGGAAGTCGTAACGAAGCTCGTGATTGGATGACAGTGGCCCCACTCCTGCCTGCTCGTGGTCTTGGATGGACTTCCTGTTTTAATCGGAGTGGAGCTCAATTTAAGTTACTTGCCGTTTTTCCTTGTCGTGGAAACCACAATTGGAATGACAGTATTCTTAGAAATGTGAACATCAGTAAGATTCCTACAGAAATCAGACTCATTTTCACTAAACTAAACTACCTACAGGTAACAGCATACAGAGTTGAAATCACAGATGTATAGGACCATGGCCGTCCCTATACAGGTCGGAGGGCTCAAATTTGGCAACAGTGCTCTCGGGGCCACCTTAACTGAAAGTGAAACACGTGGACCGGCGTGGTCAGGGCAGGTTTGTGCAAGCAGTGTGGTCAATTCGCGTTTCTTGTTGTTAATACGTATTTTGTCCTTATTTATTGCCTGTGATTTTTACCGTTTATTTTAGTTTAATATTTTGTTCCAGCTGTTGCCCGAAACAGTTTTTTTAAATGTTGGAGTGAAGTGAGTGTGTGAGTGTATTCTGCAACACTACTACAGAGTAAGTATTTCGTCCATCTATTGTGATATTTTGAAATTTTATAACATGAGGGAACAAATAGCAGGTTTTCTGCGGTCTTAATTATATTATCTACATATTTTTTTATCACGTTCTTCATATTCTGTACATGATTTTATCATATTTTCTTTTGTGTAATATCACTTTCTTCACCGTCTACGAATATAAACACATCACACCACATCACTTCCCATCAGAAGAAATGAAAAAAAATGGAGCGAGCGGCCATGCTAGCGAGGAGCGAGGACCATGCTAGTGGCCACGATGTATTGTTAGTACCTGATTTTCGTAATCCTCGCGGTTACCCGAATTCTTCAGAGAATATGAATATAATTCATGAAATGAATTACACTCAGACCTCCATATATCGAATCTTACGGTTCCTTTAATAATATTCGATATACAGAAACATCAATATACAGAAACAATTATGAAATTTTGGCAAATGCTATTAAAACAATTTTGGAAAAATTGGGTAAAATGAAAAACACAAACACTAAATAATTAACAAATGTTTTAATTATTCGTACGATACATGTATGAATAGGAACATGAAATTAGAATTGCTTTTCCTGTAACATTACGGGATTTTCGTTTCGATATTTCGAAATCCCTTCTTAAGCGCGTAACAGCAAACCGAACCCAACATAACCTGAAATGAAGTAACGTCTTGGGGCAGGGCAATTAGAGAAAAATGAATATTGATCTTCAGATCGCTTTGGCGAACGCCTTCCCACGACTACCAAAATCCCACGGGGAGGCTAACAATGCGTTACCTTCATGAGAAAGCTGGGAACTGAACGTACTAGAAAGTGAATGAACATTGAATCAATTATACAAACGCCCAGAAGGAAGTTATATTGTTACATTTTCCGCAGTTGTAATACTCCTTCCAAATTAACGATTACTAATATTCAATAATATTAGCAATAGCATGTACTGTACATTTTTACTTCATAAAAAATTTCAAGCCAGAAACTGGGTTCAATTTTCGACGTTTATAAACGTTTTTAAACAGAATTTTCAAGGGACAGAGAAATATTCAATTTATAGATAATTTCGATTTATAGAAGTTCGATAAGTGGAGGTCCGATTGTAATATGGTATTGAAATGTAAATATAAACTAACAATTTGTTTATGGACTATAGAATGAATCTTATATATCTTATTAAAGATGTTAATTTTATTCTCGGGAGTATGAACAAGCAGGGAAGGTTTCTCTCTTGCTAGACATTGAATCTGGGATGAGATGGCCCAGATCTTAAATTCAGGATTCGCCACTGTCCCCATACCAAAATTTAACTCTTGCTAATTTCAATGCATGCACTTAAGATAATATAAATAGTTGTTTATTCACCATGGGCATTATAAGGATTCTAATAAACAAGCGACGACAAAAAGCACAAGATTCTTTGAGAAGGCAATTTTCCGCCCGAGTTCATTACAAGCAGTTATCGCCTGTGATACATAAAATATTTTATTTTTTACCCAATTTAATGATTCAGATTTACTTATGTACTAATTAACTAGATGTTAACTTGACTATTTATTCATATTTCCCTCCACACGAGAACATATATCATGCATGTATCAACAATTATCAACTGTTTTCATATTTCCCTCGTAACTACGGTCCTCTCGATCCAGGTAAGTAATGAAGTGCATGTTGAGCTCCATTTGGAAGGCAAAAACAAACAACGTATCAGTACGAAAGTAAAAGATATTAAACAGGCAAGACGAAAACGAAAACAAGCCCACGCGAGAAAACGCAAGAAAGTCCTGGACCTCTTCTAACAACCGGGCGGTCGGTCCCCGCTGCCCTGATGAGCGCAAACGTACCCCCTCCACATTTCGAGTGATTGTTAGTGACTCCGGGCGCGTCGACTACTACGGACATTAGTCCCGTGTGTGTAGCGCACGTTTTTGCTCGGAGGTGGCGGTGGTCTTCCCGAGCTAGATGCCGACCTACCTACGGCGCCGACCTACCGTAGGCTAGCGGGGTTTCCACAGCCAGGTATCTCCCACCAGCGGGAGACTGCCCCAGCCTGAACAAGCTGTATGTCCCCGACCGGTCTCCCGGCATGTGTGGTAGTGTAGTGCTTGTCAGAGAGAGTGTGTGTGTGAGCAAGGGGTGAGGATGGGGCAAGGAAGAGGAAGGAAAGATCTCGCGGGGTCCGTAGCACGTTTGTTACGGTATTCCGGCATTCATTGTAAGGGCGCCTTTGTTAGCGTAAAGCTCCGACATTCGCCTGGTTCCGATCGGAGAAACAACGGAAAACTACCGATCAGGACAGCCGCCCGGGAGCATTCTCCTCCAGACAGCGACTGAATTCGACCTCGCTGACAAACTTGGGTCGAAAATCCTGCCACCGTCGAGTCTCGAACCTAGGACCTCCCAGTCAGTATGGACGCAGCACCACACTACTTCTTGTTCTACCGGGGGGACGAATTCCCTGGATGGGCCCTGAGCTTCGGCTCTTATCCTCACCGCAGCCGGCATGCTCCGACAAACCGGTAACCGGATCCAGCCGGTACCCAGTTTGCCCTCACGGCAACCTGCCCATTCGATGCCTGGGTAGCGCCGCTCTGCCAGCTCAGAGCTACTAGCTATCTAGGCTAGTGCCGGAGTCAATATCACCTGTATGGTAACTCGCCACTCACGTGCGTTGGGACACCACGTCCCTCCTCTTTTCCCAGAGTATCGGGCCCCTGCCACGACGAAGCCAAGTGCGCCAACTGGGAACCACCCGGGCCGACGCCCGGGGGCCAGGGGCCCCCAACCCGCCTTCCCACTTCCAACACTTAAGGCTATCGACCTGGGTGGTGCAAGGCAACCTGGCTGATGGTCATTTAACAGTCGGGCTTCTATTTGTGGATTCCAGAGCACCCCGAAGGGCGTCCTTCACCCGATCCTGCCCTGAGGTCGGACGGACTCTAGGTCAACGCGCCAGGGGCCCGACTGAGGGACCGCTGGGTTGAACCGACGGTCCGGAGCTTGGCTTTCCTACTCACTGCCTACACGTTAGGCTAACGACCTGAGATGGGGCCGCAAAACTCGACGTCCGGGTGGTCGTCTGACTTCCACCAGAGGGCGTGGCCACCTACGCAGACACCCCCCCCCTGCGGGGGGACCTCCCGGTCAGATATAACGTCAATCCCTCGGACCTCCCGGTCAGAGGAATTGACGTTTATCAGTTGTTGACCTGAGACATCTCTCCAGTACAACAGCAATACATGTACACACACTCATTCATTCGGCGCTAAGGTGCCCGAGTCTCAAATCTAACGTTTCGAAATCTTTCTATATGAGTACATAGTTAATGTCGCTGACACATGTTTCATAGTATGTGCTTCTGCTTTTCGGATCCTCTCTGCAAACCTAAGACAGTTTCTGACATTTTTACACACAGGATTGTAGAGCTTCCTACATCTTCTGCTTGACTAAAACGTATATCCATGGAAAACGTTTTCGCGACGAAAGAAAGTCAAAATACATAGGCGATGTGCAACTTTCG
>JAHLJT010009040.1:0-45807 GCA_031308135.1 Acheta domesticus | reverse complement strand
GAGTTTTATTAATTATAAGAATTAATTTTGTTTCATTGATGGAAAATAAAAATATTTTAATACCACATAAAGACCTACCGTTGACTAGTTTCTTAACTAGTACCAACCGATCGCGTGGCCGAGGAATGAAAAATTGAGGCATAAGATTGAATGTAAAAAAGCACTATACTCAGTTAGTACGAGCAAAATCATAAAAGAAGCATTATAGACATATATCTGCATATTTTGTACAGTGACCGGTAACAATGACAAACATTTCACGTTTCAGAAGAGCGAAAAGCCTTGGTAAATTGGGCAACGCCGTAATGTTTTTGAGATTGGCATGTCGGCTCAAGGCTCATTTTGCTTCAAAGTTTCGTTGTTTTTAATGTCTGAATACTGTTTGTGGTGGTAAATATCATGGTGGTACACGTGGTAAATATCATTATCTGAGCGAATTAGCGGAAGATTTGGTTCCAAAGCGGAATTGAGAAGAAATACTTACAATATCATGAGAACAGTAATTTAATAAAAAAGTTTTCGAGTATTTTTTCAATGTTTGTTTCTCTCTAATTTTTATTTCTTGAATTACCTGTGCTAATGCTAGGATAAACCTTAGATTATTCTATTACTTAACAACAAGATCAGTAGTTTGGTTATCAGCAACATTGTATAAAGCTTTATATTGTAATTTGACAGAAATCCTAATCATTGACTCTTACTGCTGCTTATTATCCTTCTTGTCCCAATAAAATGTGTTTTTCTGTTATTCCCTATTTTATGTTTAGGTATGCTTAGATAATTAAACTGCATGACCAAATTGTATGTTTCAATAGTTTTGATTGAAATTTTAAAACGGTTTTTGCAATTGCAATATGCCATATTATTTACAGCGGTGGGATTAGGTAATTCATATAAGCTATTTGCTGGTTGCAATGTTTTCAGCATAATTTTATATCATGTTATGATATGGATTTAGATGATTATTGTGTACATTACAAATCAAACTAAAGCTGATAAAATGAAATTGCTGCATCATATAATTCTAAGAGCTGATTATTTTGACAATCAATAATAAAATTATAACGTTGTTGGAGATAAATATCTTCAACAGAGATTTCCAAGTGGCATTGTCTTTGTACTAGTTTGTCTAGATGTTGCACTCAAAATGAAAAGAGGTTTAAATGTTTTGGAAAAAAGGCATGAGACTGTTCAGGAAATGGAAACAATTAGATAAAATAAAGTGCTGTAGAGAAAAGGGGTTTCGATAAAAAAACAAATACTACCAAAGACTAAATTTATTATTCCTCTTACAATTTCAATTATATTTGCCCATGGACGGATTAGGTACTGTAGGCCTTCAAGTGCCAACTATATTGGGCACTCCTTCAGGAAAATATTTGATTAATTAAAACGCTTTAATTATGACAGATAATTGATAATGGCTTAAACTTTTAAGGACCATGTTAAACACATAAACAATAAATTAACACAGAATTTAATTTATTATACAAACTAAGAAAAATTATTTCAAAGAAAGGAAAGGAGTTATTACTTTAATAATTTTGGTACCCCATATTAAGTACTGTTCTACAGTTCTTACTGTGGCAAATAAAAAGGAAATAGAAAGTTTACAAAGAAAGGAATGAAAGCAATGTTGAATAAAGGACATAGTGAAAATATTAGTTCAATGTTAAGAGAGTTGGGCTATTTGTTGGTGGAAAGGGAGATTAAAAGAGATGTTAACATTTATATACAGATTAGAAAATAAATTACTCTCGGAATATTTGGTAAGAAAAAACTCAGATGTACATTATTATTTAATGAGAAGCAAATAAATTCTACCAAGAAAATGTAAGTAACAATATGTCGTTAAAATCAGTATATAATAATGGAATTGTTTTATAAAACAGAATACCAGAGGAATAAAAAAATTGGGCTTTAGAGCATTTACAGAGAAGTGGGTTTATGGCTAGTTACATACCAATTGTAAGGGAATAATTATTGTATTATTCAATAGTGCTAATGAACAATTACACTAGTCAACACTGATTTTGGTACAGACGAAATGCATGGTAAGTTTCTTAATGCACCAGTAGGAAACGTGAAATGTGAAATCAAAATGAATCTATCACGTCAGGATTACAAGTTATGGACAAAAAACCATTTTAAGAGCGTAAATGAATACCCATTTAAGGTTTATTGCACTATGTGTTTGAAGTCAATGAACGTAGTAAAATACAAAACTATTATTGAGGAATGTGTAAATTACTTCTATATTGGACTTACTAAATGTTCCTTTTATGTTATTTCTCCATTTATTGTTATTTTTTTTGTTTACAGTACAGTGACAAGTGTTGGAGTTCGTTTCACCTTGGCAACCATGAAGAAATCAACACGTGGGTGTATTAATCATCCCGATACATTTTGTTATATCTGTGGTGAATTTACGACAAGAAAACAACGACGACCGATTTCTAAACGTCTCAAGATATCGTATGGGATGTATTTCAAATGTCAACTGGGAGATCAGGATAAGAAGTGGGCACCGCACATAACTTGCACAAGGTGCAATTCTAAACTGACCCAATGGTTGAATGGTAAGAACGACAGTGGCGTAGCGTGTCTCGTGTGTCTGGGGATGCTCAACAATAAAGCGAACTGAAGACATCATTATTCTTAATGTTCTCTAGAATCTAGGTTATTGAAACAAATATTACACTACTTCAACAGATTTATGTCAGGAGACTTCTTGAAAGCAAATTATGAAATAGCTCCGCTTTACTTCTCACTCGCGGTTGACAATGAGATGACTTGTGAATTGATATATTTCGAACCAAAATAAAATTTAATATATTTAAGTCAGAATTCAACTTCTTGGATATAATTGAGAATTAGTAGGCAAGCACTATATCTACTGTATGTGCTCATGACCAAGTACGGAATCACGAGTGAGAAAGAAAAATATTTCTCTGACAACCTCAAGTGTGCTGCGCTCTCGTGCACAAACGAGCAACTTGCTATCATAAGCCTTTCTCACACGGTGCTTTCTCACCAGCCGTTGCTGCCCGTATCCGTATGTTAGCTTTTCGGGACTCGAGAATCCTGGGGCAGGGGTGAAGAGGGGAGGGGAGAACCTCGCCGTCTGCGCATGCGTCATTGCTCGTCGCAATATCGCGGCAGACGCTAGAAGCATTTTAGCATCCAAGCAATCAGAGGCCAGCTTGTATAAACGCCGCGGAATTCAGTCATAGGAAATCGCTTCAAAATTAATACAAAACGTGTTTCGCTGAATGTGTTTCACTCACTTGAAAGATTATCAATACAATATTTGATTAATATTTCACGTGGGGATGCTCAGCATCTTAGCGTCCCCTGACGCTACGCCACTGAAGAACGAGCACTTACCTTTTGCAATACCCATGGTCTGGCGTGAGCCAAAGAACCATGTAGACGATTGCTACTTCTGTTTGACGAACGTTAACGGATTTTCGTCAAAGAATAAGAAACATATAGAGTACCCCAATGTACCGTCAGCAATACGGCCCATACCCCATGCACAAGACTTACCAGTTCCCACACCTCCATCTACATGGGAAGAAATACCTGATGATGGCTCAATGTCGACAAACTCTGAAAGTGCACAACTTCAGTCCAGTGGGGAAGAACACAATCTAGAAGAAGGCCCACATTTAATAAAACAGGCAGAATTAAATGACTTAGTACGCGATTTATTCTTATCCAAGGAGCAATCAGAACTTTTAGCGTCACGTCTAAAGGAATGGAATGTTCTTAATGAAGAAAACGAAGGTTACCTATTTCCGAGGGCGCAATAAAGATTTGATGACTTATTACAGTTCAGTGGAGAGCATTTGTGCTTGTGTAGACGTATCAGGTTTAATGAAGGCACTAGACATACAATATCTTGACGAGGAATGGCGTTTGTTTGTCGATGCCTCAAAAAGAAGCCTTAAAGCTGTGCTGTTACATAATGGTAACAAGTTGCCATCTGTACCTGTGGGTTATTCTGTGTCAATGAAAGAATCTTATGAAAATTTGTCAAAGATATTGCAAGCAATAAAGTATAAGAAACACAATTGGAAAATATGTGGTGATTTGAAAGTCATTGGTTTATTGCTTGGTCTTCAGAGTGGCTTCACAAAATATTGTTGTTTCCTTTGTCTCTGGGACAGTCGAGCAACAGACAGACATTATACTGTTGAGCACTGGCCACAACGAGAGGAATTTACTCCTGGGCGAGACAACGTGAAACATATTCCACTGGTGGATCCTCAAAATGTTTTTCTTCCTCCGCTACATATTAAGTTAGGTCTCATGAAGAACTTGGTTAAGGGAATGGACAAAAGTGGTGATGGATTCAAGTATTTACATTCAGTGTTTCCACAAATTAGTGATGCGAAAATTAAAAGAAGGCATTTTTATAGGGCCACAGATCAAAAGGTTAATGGATGACAGAGATTTTGAAGCAAAGTTAAATCCGCTAGAGCTTCCAGCCTGGCGTTCGTTCAAGGATGTTGTCCACGGTTTCCTAGGAATACTAGAGCAGAAAACAGTGACGTACTGATAGGAACACTTTTGAAGAACTATAAAAACCTTGGATGTAGAATGTCCTTAAAAATGCACTTTCTCCACAGCCATTTGGATTTTTTCCCTCCCAACCTTGGGGAAAGTAAGCGATGAACACGGGGAAAGGTTCCACCAGGATATACTGCAGATAGAAAATCGCTATAAAGGCAGATGGAATCCCTCAATGTTGAGTGACTATTGTTGGTTTTTTAAAGCGGGAAACATGTGCATCCCACAGCAGGAAGTGCTCATTAAAGAAATTTAAACCTGTTCCATTATCACTCAATAAACATTATTGTCTCATTGTATAAATGCAAAATGGAAGGAAATATGTGCTAATATATTTAACATAAGGTATAAATGTGTTAAACAACTGTTTTTTCGGTTTTCAGTACCATCCTTAATTATTCGTCTGTATTTTTATTTTCATCCAATATTCTTAATGCAAATAACTTTAAAATGTTGTAACTCTGAAATGGAGGGTGATGAGGCAAATCTATTTGCATGTTTGGATTCAGCATGTACGAAATAATAAAGATCACCAAGTTTTCTTTCTGTACCTTACAAAAAAATTTTTTGTTGATTGGTGTTATTGTGTTAAAATTGTATTTGTATTGTATATGTCATTAGTCTTGGGTTATTTATCAATAAATAAATAAATACTTGTACAAATACAGATGTAAATTAACAAATTGCTTGCAAAGTAGAAATTGCTTTTTAAATTTAAAATTGCTTTTTAAATTTAAACGAAAGAAAAACTGTTTCAATGCATTTTTGCATCTCAAATCGGAAATCGCATGTTCCATTGAAAATGAACAGTATGCAATTAGCTGATGTTGAGGCAACAAAATTTTTAGGTCTTTCAATTCAATCAAACCTCAAATGGAATGTACATATAACAGAATTAAACACTAAATTAAGTTCATTATGCTATGCATTCAGAATTCTTTCAAATTCTGTCAGCCTTCATGCAGCTCGTTGCGTTTATTTTGCAAATGTGCATTCCCGCCTGAGATATGGCATAATATTCTGGGGAAGCTCATCCTGTAGTATTCAGACCTTCAGATTGCAAAAGAAAATTATTCGAATAATGAAAAAATGCCTTCCACGTGATTCCTGCAAGCCTCTTTTCATTGAGCTGGGAATCCTACCATTGCCTTGTCTATTTATTTACGAATCTGTAATATTTGTCAAAAATGACCTACTTAACGGAGGGAACATATTTTCATGCAATATTGATATTTATAATTACAACACACGCCGTAGAAATCACGTGCATCAAGTGTCAGTATCAACAGCTCAGTACAAGAAATCAACATACAATACATGTACGTTACTTTTACAACGCATTGCCAGATGACATAAAACAATTAAAGTCGGTACACAAATTTAAGTTAAAAGTAAAATCTTTTCTGCTGCAAAACTGTTTCTATACAATTAGAGACTATACTGATCGTAAAAAAGAAAAATAATGTTTAATGTAACAAAACAAAGATATATAATGAATTAGTTTATGTTTGCATTGTATACATTTAAAAAAATATTTAATACGCCTGTAACAAGTAATGTACTTCAGCTTCCGGGTCAATGACCCCCATCTCGATCAGGTTTTTGTCCAGTTTCCCTGATCCATTGAGCAAATGCTGGGATTGGCCCCTTGTTTTGCTTCTGGACGTAAATGTAGCTTCACTGTGCGCACGTTTTGTTGAGCACTCCTTTTGCTTGTAGTTCAATTACAGTTGAAATTGATTTTCTATAACTCGGGAAAAAACATTTTTCAAATATCTTTATTTTTCTAAAATAATTATTTTCTAAATTCATTTTTTCGTTTTTTTTTCGTGTTGTTTTTTTTTATAAAATTCTGGCCCTCAAGAAAATGTGCGCAGATAAATTCTTTCCCCCCACGTCATATACAGTTTTTACTGTTTTTTGACAAATAAATAATAAAATTTCTCATTTACAAATACAAGTTTAGTTTCTTATTGTTCCATTCAATTTATTTTTAAAATCAAGCATTGTAGTTCAGTAAACTATTTTATTGATGATTATTATTTAGATAAAAACATTTTATGAAGAGTTTAATATTATTTTAAAAAAATCCGGGTACACCGGATGGGAAGTCCCAAACCTTTTTATTTTACTAGTAGCAAAATTCAGCTCTACATTTACTGCATCAATCTTCAGTGGTTGATATTAGCACCAGCAAAAAAAAGGTATTTGATCACTGCAACACATTTGATGCCACTAAAAGGTCAATTTCTATTACCTTTGTGAATTGAATTACTTACTCAGTAGCTCTTCTGATTGATGTGCACTAAAGATTGCTGCATTGAGTTCTGTGTAAGGTATCTTGCAACTATAGTGTAGAAGGCAATGACAATCCATTGTGTATCTTGCATAATAAAACATGGAATATGAACCTTTTGGATCTTTTAATTGCGCCCAGAAGACTCCGAGGAATGTAAGAACTCTGCAAGAGAACTTTTCACTCGATTTGAATGAAGCCGCGACGACGCGCACGGTGTTGCCGAGTTGTGCGTCACAGTCCCGACACTAGAAAGCGCGCGAACGTCTCCCCGTGGACTGATTTAGATTTATAATTTTGCAAAATTCTCCCATTTGAGACGGTGGATGTCTTTCAAATTGCGCATATTGATTCTTCGAGATGCTAGCTATCCAAAGAAGAGTTTTCAAAAACATTTTCAACAGTTAATTTTCTCACAATTTTAATATTTCAGGTCAGACCTGTCAGGCCACCATAAGGCCCGCAACAGACTACACCGAGGAATGTGTTTCCAGAAATGTGCGGCGAGAAATGTGGAAAATCGAAACAAGGGACTCTTATGGATCCCCACACACTTGAGTTTCCTCGTTCGCCTCTGCGGAGGCGAAAGAGTTCCTCGCTCGAGTCGGTCGGCGAGCGAGTTTTTCTCGGACACATTTCTACTCAGGGCCGTCTTTGGGTTTGAAAGTACCCGAGGCACTCAGAGATTTCGGGGCCCCTAATTCTTAGTTCAACAAATTACGTTCTGGCGATCATAAGCTATTAAAAATTGAATATTGCACAGTTAATAAGCATTTTGATTCCTCTTTTTAAAGTAAGGAAGGATTTTTTAAAAAACTAGATAAAGGGAATTAAATAGTATCTTTAATCTCTGTATTTTCTATAGTAGTATTTTACTAATAACTCTAACAATAGTAACATAATAAAATATGATTAAATAACAACACAAGCAATATTTACATAATAAGATCTAAGTAAAAAACAAACTAAGCATTTGTCAATGATACTTTACGTAGTTTCGCACGCTAGTTCAGTTTTGTTATATATTTTTTATTATCTGTGGGGGCCCTTTGATCATGGGGGCCCTGAGGCACGAGCCTCGTCTGCCTGTGCCTAAAGATGGCCCTGTTTCTACTCCTTCACTTGTTATACATTTAGGCGTTCTCTGCCGCAGGAGAACACCAAACAGTGCATAGAACTGAGTGAGGTTATAACATTTGGCAGTAAAAGATGCGATAAACTACGAGTTTTTTAATTGTTTTCTTGAATTTTCTCTTAAAACGGAAATGAACAAGTAAAAACTGTATAGAAGATATTCTTATTTGTGTGAAACCCGCTCATAATGAGTAATATAAAAATAAAAATTTGAAGCAAGAAACTTGAAAGGGTATTGTGAAAGAATTGAATTAATTTATTACTTTTCTTAATTGGTATTTATGAATGAATGATTATTAATTGTGAATTTTATTATGAATTATTTGATCATTCATTATCTATTCATTATTCAACCAACAAATATAGTAAACCACAGCGTGGTAGAGATTACGGAGTTCAAGAAAATTTGCTGATGTACAACTTCTCCGTTATACGTCACTTCACTTCCTGTTTTTTTACATTAAATAATGATTTGTATGCAATGTAGTAATGTGTTTCTCTCTAGGTAATTCGAACTCGTTGAACAAATGGTTTACGATTATTGTAACAAAACAAGGATATAACGAGTTAAAATTACATTGCATTTAATAAACAAGAAATGGGACTCTCAGATGATCTCATAGCTAAAACTGCTGCCTTCACACTCGGCTTGTGGCACATCGAGGCATTTCGAGGACATCGAATAACCTCTTTGTAGTGTGTGGACGCAGCCTCGCCGGCCTCTTTCCACATTTCTCGTCGCACATTTCTCGCAACGCATTCCTCGGTGTAGTCTGTTGCGGGCCTAAGAGTCCCTATTTTGTTTATGAAGGACTCACAATACCCACTTACATCGAAAATAAATATTTTTTGAACGTAATATGGACTCTCTGTCTACTAGGGAATATCTCGCTCTAAGCACCTTAAGAGCTTATTTTCGAAGTTTCGACGTTTCCTCCCCGGACACACTGTATAGTTCTCCTGGTACATTCATGGAGCTAGGAATATATTCATGGCTCCATGGCTAGATTGTTCCGTGAAACTGACTTTTCTTTTTTACCCGGGCGCGATTGTAGGGCATCAGCAACGCGCGCATTTTAGATGTAAAAAAGCGTTAAGATTCTGGGTATTGGTAAAAAAAAATCTTGCCCCCATCTCAGTAGGTGTTGGGTGCCTATTTGTCTTTTGACAAATGTTTGCTAAATAAATTATATGAAAAGCAGATATACAGTTTTTTTAATCATCTTCCCATTTAAGCATTCTACGTTCACTTGATACCTCAACAAATTTTACTTTGCCATTCCTGGCCATCAGTGATTTAACTAAATGTTTTTCTACATGTTTGCATGAACTACCCGGAAACTTTACGCTTTTCATTAATTAATAATTTTTACTTGAAAATGAATGTGTTAGGCAGAAAATTTTTAAAATGTAAATAATATGCCCCAAACCTCTGAACCTATGCATTATAAGCAAAAAGTTTCCCACAAAATGTGTGCATTCACCGTTCCATTAAAGCATCGGGACGGGCATGGGCACGGAAACAGAGGAGTAGGCGTAGGAGTATGAGGAGTGGGGTAGGAGTAGGAAGAGAAGCAAGAGGAGTAGGAAGATGAGGAGGGGATGAGTAGGAGGAATAGGAGAAGAAAAGGAAGAAGGGGAAAGAGAGAGAGGTTATCCGGGCGCGTAAACTACCAGGGCCAGGTCTTATAAGTGTCGTGCATGTTTTTGCTCAGGTGGCGGTGGTCTTTCCCCGCTGGATGGTGTGAACCACCGCCGACATACTGTCGGCTACATAGTGGGGTTTTGCTCAAATAGATATCTCCCACAAGCGAGGCACTGCCCCAGCCGAGACAAGCTCCAACCTCCCGACCGGTCTTCCAGCATGTGTGGTAATGTAGTACATGTGAAGGGTGTGTAAGGGGAAGGATAAGGAAGAGGTAGGAAAGATAGTGCACAGTTCGTGGCCCGTTACTGCTCCATCATTCGCCTGGTGTTGATCGGAGAAACCATGGAAAACTGCCGATGAGAGCAGCCGGTCTCTATAATTCTCCTCCAGAGAGTGGACTGAACTCGACCTAGCTGAAAAGCTAGTGTCAAAAATCCTGCCACCTCGAACCTCCCGGTCAGAGGGACTATACAGCGACATCAGTTGAAGCCCTGAGCCATCTCTCCCAGTAGGGTAACCTGGTTAAATCTAGAGACAAATACAGTGTATTTTATCCCACCAAAAATTCGATTTAATGTCCAAATTAATGTAAACATTGTTTGTTCAATTTTTTTAAATTTCAACATTCAATCGTTTGAATTTATAATTCTTTTTGTACAATCTGTATGAATCATATACAATTACAGTACACTCTCGTCAGCACGAACTCGCTAAACGCGACTTTCGCCGTAACACGAACAAGGTCCGGCATGGTATTACGGTAATACATACATTTATAATACTCGGATAACACGAACTCGGCTAATTGAAATTCGTGTATGTGAGGGTTTACTGTATAAACATGTAAAATCATACAAATAAAACACGGAATAATTTGTTTTTCACATAATACATTATTTAACTCATTCTTTTTTTTTCTTCACCTTTATTAAAACAAAAAACAATATATTGTGTTTTATAATTTCAAAATGCAACAACTTATCAATTAACATTTTAGAGCTTATTTGTTGAATATTCACAGAACAATTATTACTTAACAATACTACCTACCCACTCCCACAATACATTGAAGCAAAATCGTATTTCTTGTTAGATTTATTTAAATTCTATTATCTTCAACTTCTAATGTAAATAACAATGGAATGAATAAATATTTCATCGTTTAGACAATTTTTCTTCAGACTTCCTTCATGTAGTTAGGTTAAGGAAATATAAATAACCAAAGGAGTGTAAGCAGGGGGGTCTGTGGTCTCCTTGAAATTTTGAAAAGGTACCCATAGCCTTACATAATGAAATATTCTATTTCCATAGATAAGTTGATTTCTAGTTTTCCCCTTTTTAACCTGACAATTTGGGGGAGGTTCTCTGAGCTATCTGGCAATCTTGTTTATGGTTCAACTTAAAATTAATTGTATTGTTGAAATTATAATTTAATTTTACTTGCAGTGCAATTTAATAGTAAATACATCATACATAAATAAAAAGTTTATTGCAAAGGAGACTCAGATACACAGTTACCTTCCTCTAGTTTTAAGCTGGGCATGTCTATGTCAATTAGATAATTATATTACTGTCCAAAAGCAAATCTTATTCAAAATCATTAAATATGAATGTAATATTTGTAGTGAAGTTAAATAATCAGTTTGTTTTCTAATAGATGAACATTTTCAAACTTATCACAACAGACCAACAATGCACTGCAAAAATGAAGTTTGATATGTGCTGCTGTACATGACCATTCCATTGATTTCTTTAACATATTGGAAGCATTAGTCCACTTAATACATAAACTTTCTTTTTAAATTTACCTTATCATGCTGATAGTAATAGTTTATCTAATACCATTGAAAATGGGTTTTAATATGAAGAACAATAATTAATTTCTTCCAGAAAACCATAGTCACACTCTCTTGATGAAAGTATTAGGGGCCGATGCATGTAATAACATTCAACTCTCCAAATGCTAAATACAAAACATGAGATTCCACTTTAAGGATTAAACTAATTTAGGCTTTACCCTGAAGGTTTTATATATACTTGGGTGCTATAAATTTTAAATTAATATCTTTTATTATGTTTGACAACTTTCAATCAATTACCACCGTGTTGAAATTACAGTGGATATTTGATTTATTTTAATCAAAAACAGTAAAGTGTGTGACATGTGGGGGAGTAGTACAATCTGTGCATGTTTTCTTGAGCTCCAGAAACCCAGCTCCACTCTTTTACTATACAAAGCTGAATGATGAATAAAAATGTTTGGTTGTCTAAATTTGAAAATTAGAAATATTTGCTTCCAAGTACTATAAAGCTTATTTGTATTGGGATATGAACTACAGATCTAATTTAACAGTATTGTTAGTAAAATAGCAACCCACAACCCCTAGCTCTACTTTTACCACAACTAGCAAATGAGTTCAAGAAAATGTGCCCCTAGTCAAGCTATATTTATGTTCAGAAGCAAAACACCAACTATCTGAGCATTTGATCTATGAGTACTGAAGTCAAACTTCAAATTTAATACAAGTAAATATGATTAACTTTCACATTGCATTCAAGTGAGCAGAATGAGCTTTAAATATAGTAACAAACATTTTTTAAAGAATCTAATGAAGAAATAAAAGTAAGATGAAGAAAACTTTAAAACACAATTTTAAGATATTTCGAACCAAAAGAAAAAATATAGTGAGCCATTTACAAAATTCTTTCCTTCAAAATGACTTAGCTAATAATAGGTGAGTTAACAGTATCAAATTGAGAGATACAATTCCATAACAATACAAAAACACTGAGTATTTTTAAAGTTTACAAAAAAAAGGTTGATCCAGACTGTACGGTACCCCTTGCTGTCACGGCCTCCTTACTACGTTTGTACCTATCATACCAATAGGCGATTTTGTCCCTGCTGCATTATAATGCCAAATTACTTTCAAATATAAGTTTTCTCGCTTCACTCGCCTGGATCCAAGTCATGCCAAGGCTTGGCCTTTGGCCCTCCAGTTCACTATAACCAACCTTGAGTCTATCCATCGCATAATTACCAATTCACTTTTATAAGAAATCACTTCAGTATTCTAACTGCGCTGTGAATGATACTTACGAACGTATGAAGGAGGCCGTGATAGCAGGGGGTACCATACAGTCAGGATCAGCCAAAAAAATTACTAAATATTGCATGTTACTCTTCCAATTCAATTAATTAATTAATTCATTATATTTTCAATTAATTACTTCTGATTGTTGTTTACAACTTTCTAAAACATTTATATAATACTACATATTCATATTATATAATATTACCTTTAAATAGGATACATTGATATAATATTTACATCTCAAACACAGCAAGTTAAATAATGTTTCATACTATTTTGCATTCTAAGTATTGACATTTACATTAACGGGACACAAAGAACATTACATTGTTTAAAATTTCACAAAGGAATATGTATTTTCATGTGCCTCTGAAGATTATCTTTTACAGTAAAAGATCGAAAGCATATAGGACATTTGTATGGTCTCTCACCAGTATGAATTCTTAAATGTACAGACATATTGCCTTTAGTAGAAAAACACTTCCCACAAATATTACACTGAAAAGGTTTAATGCCTGTATGCGTCAAATAGTGAGTTTTCAAATTGCAGTTAAAACTGAAACAACGTCCACATATGTTACACCGAAAAGGTTTTTTCTTGAGTGTGTGATCTCATATGATTTCCAAGATTTCCTTTGGTACTGAAACTTTTGTGGCAGATTTCACAAAAAAACACTTTCTCCATATATGTCCAAACATTATTTATTTTTGGAATTGGATTAGAACAAGTTGCAACTGTGGAGAAAAAGGCCATACATTTAATTACTAACCATACATTACAATCATAAAAAACCATACATTTAAAAATGCATTAATGAAACTTATTTTTACTAATGTTCATACCTTGAACAAATGTTTCCTGAAAATTGTGGGAATATAACTATAATTTGATGCAATACTTTCATTTCCATACCTACAAGCATTAGACTGATCATCTTCGAATGATTCTTGGTTTCTATTTTCAAATGATTTAATGCCCAAGCATGAGGATCAAATCCTGCAAGGTCATCCGAATAATCCTGAAAAAGCAAGATTTTTTTTGCTTATCGCTTACATTTTACATATCGAGTACACATAACTAGGCGTGCAAAATATTTTTAATACTAACAACCGGTTCATCTTTAACAGAAGTCGCTAGCACGTCTTGAGAGTCTTCAATACACAAGTCCGGTTCCTGTTTGATAAAAATACTTTCCGAGTGAATTTGAGGATACTCCATATCGATTAATTCCGTTGTAATTTCATACAATTTCTTTCAATTATCACATCCATTCACATGTCAGTGAACATGTTGCAAAGGCAACTGTCATTGCCACATTGGTAGTAAGAGTTTCTATAAACAATGCGAAAAATCATAAAAAACGATAATTATTATTTGTTTCAGTTTGATTTTGCTTTCTGCATAGTAATGAGAAAACTTCACAACTGACAGAAAGGTGTAAATAATTCACAATCCTACAGTCACACTAAACCTGGTTCGACCTACAGCCTCTTCGACCACAGGCCATACAAATACATTGTATGAGACTTCGGTCGTGCCGGTTCTTGTAGCCAATCAAAAGGCAGTTTTATTCAACAGCACACCAGAGTACATCAGCGGTCTGTTTGATTTACTTTTTACCTCGCACATATCCACGTTCATTGCAATTATTCTTTATGTTACAAGAATTGTATGTTGCATGGGTAATGCAATATTTTATGTATTATTTAGAACATAAATCAGGGTTTTCCTTGCATATAAATAGGCAGAAAATTGGGAGATCTTAAAATGAACTCTACATTAGATAATGTAGTTAACATTATGCATCCATTCTCATCTAATAAGCCTGGTTTCTTTTGTTCTTTGTTGAAGGAAATCCAATTGCATAATTTTCCTGATTTTTTGTCGTTAGGGTCTTGTTACGTTGGTCGCCCCCTCCTTTTTGACAAATTTGCACAGGAAAACTAGCAAACGTTCCCCTTAACCTAAAAGACTCGAGGGAATTCCCTTGCATAGACGGCATGATAGAATCGCCTCGGATGTAAAAATTAGTTTGTTTAGTCTTTTTACTTCCCGTATACGTACGTATATATGAAGTAATATACGTAGTATAGGGAAAGTTATGTAATGCTACGCGAAAAAATGGCGAATTTTCTACAGAAATAATTCGTTGCCGGGGCCGTGATAGCAAAAAGTGGATAAATCCAGTTGCTAAATTAAGAAAAAAAAACCCTAACACGTGGTGTAGCCAGAATTCCTCTTTTATAAGTCCTTGATACCGAAAAACCAATTGAAAGCAAAACGTCCGTCCGTCCTTCTCGGACAGAAGGACACCACCGGACGTGTATGTGAAGAACAACTAGAGCATAAACTATGCATACGATTTTTTCCAAATTGAAGAAACCTCCTGTCTCAGTCGAAGCTATGAGATTTTGAAAAAGATTCATTAATTTTTGGGGATACTTTACATGAAACCCCCGTACATTTTCAAAATTTTCTCGAAAACGGCACCAGTTTTTTTTAAATTTCTTGTAAGAATAAAATACACTTATGAAGGTGGCGTAGGTCCGATTTTAACGGTTAACTCTAAAGATTCGAAAATTGGGAAAGTTTGAATTTTATTCAGCGTCTTCTTCCAACTACAAATTTGGCTTTCCAAAATTTTTCCTTCAAATAAAATTTGTTCTTCATAGTGAGTTCTTTTTTTACGGTCATTTACATTTTTTGAAGCGTTTAATAGTTTTCACGCAATGTAGCGCGCAACGCGTGCAATTGAAAAACAAGATTTTTTCAAAAAACGGCTCCAATTTTTTTCTTTAAACTTTTGTTAGGGATAGGGCTAAATGTACTCTATTAGTTGATATAAACGCCATATTGCTCTATTCCTATATTTTTCAAAAATTCCAAAAATGTAAATTTTTATTTGTCTCCCTCGTCGTTATTATTTACATTAGCGGCAATTTGTTGACATTATTATATTAATAAGTACATGTGATTTAAATAATATCAGGTAAAGTTTCTCGAGAACCCAACCGTTTCCTGTAGCTCAAAGTTCCGCGTTTTCAGAAACGCTCATTCACCATTTTCTTATAAATGGCTCCAAATTCTTTATTCAAACTTTTGAAACGGATAGTGCTAATTGCACTCTTTAATATGACGTAAAGTTTATTTTGAGGTATTTTTTTTGTTTTTTCAAAAATTACACAAAAGCAATTTTTTGAAAGATATTTCACATTTTTAATATACACATTACCAACAATTTGTAAACATTATTATATTAGTGAGTGTAAGTGCTTCAAATAACTTCAAATGAAGTTTTTTGAAAACTCAAAAATTTTCTGTGAAAAAGAGCTTCAAATTTCACATTTTTACTTGCGCTTAAACGCCATTTTCTTAAAAATCAGCTAAAACTTTTAAAAGAAAATTGCCATTTAGGATTGTTTTACTATTCTTCAATATTCTAAAATTAATCTTTGCGTTCTACCATTAGGAAACAGAAAAATTAAGAAAATGTCAAAAAAAATGCACTTGAGCGGCGATAGATGGCAGCTGGCAAGTGTATATAGCAATTCCAAATAGCTAGCTTAGACCCAAGGAAATAGAAAACTAATACGGGAAAATCTGTGCCATTCTGTAGTACCACTAGTTTACATTCCCGTATACATACGTACATTCGGAGAAAAATATGTAATATAGAGGAAATTTTGTAACGCTGCGGAAACTCGAGTTTCGAGATTTCAACGGAACGTTTTGGAGTCTCCTGATAGAGAAAAAATGTTTTTCTCAAAACGGCCGTCCGTCTCTGAATACGACTACCGCTTAAATCATACATAGGATTTTTTCAAAAATGGATATTTCCCAGTCGATCTGACTCGACTCGAGGTACTACTATTTTGAAAAACTTTCTTCAAAGTTTGGGGGTAAGTTACACGAAGCCTCTCGGACATTCTCGAAATTTTCTCAAAAACGGCTCCAACTTTTTTCTTTCAATTTCTTGTAAGAATAGAGTAAAATGCACTTGTAAAGGTGGCATAGGTCCGATTTTCACGGCTTATTGTAGAATTTTCGAAAATTGCAAAATTGCAAAATGCCAAAAAAATGTACTTTGGGCGGCGATAGATGGCAGTTGGCAAAAGTATGTGTCAAGTCCGAATAGCTAGCCTAGAATTTTTTTCTTCCTACAACTACAAAACTGAAGACAGATTTTTACTTCAAATCAAATTTATTCTACATAATTCGTTTTTTTCATTAACGCCATGTATATTTTTTTGAAAACTAGAGTAGTTTTCGCGCAATTATGTGTACAATTGTGCAATTTAAAAAAATAACAAAAAATAGATTCTCAAAAATGGTTCCAAATTTTTTTCTTTAAACTTTTGGTAAGGATATTGCCTATGTACTCTATGAGATGACATAAACGCTCTATTCTTTTGTTTTTTCAAAAATTACAAAAATGTTATTTTTTTACTTGTCTCATGTCGTTAATATTTACATTAGTGATGATTGGTTCACAGCATTATTATATTTATGAGAACATGTTCTTTAAATATTTTTTCAAAGAAAATTGTATTAGGACTTTGTATTATTGATGTATTAGGACAAGGTTTTTGAAGTGACCGAGATAGCTGGGTAATTGAAAGAGCACAGCTTTTCACAATCAATTTATTCACAAAGATTCCACAATCGTACCGTATCCTGTCGATATGCCGCAAACCGGAAGATGTCCCAAGAAAATGTCAGCTCGTTTACGCAGTCCAGTAGATGTTCCGTGCAGCTGGGTCCAATCCAAATACCGAAGAACGAATGCCGATCACTTGCAGGGTCAAACACAATAAGTACCAGAATAGTTACGTCTGTCAGGCGCGAGCGCAGGCTTCGAAGTGCCGGCCGCTGCCCGCCCGTCCCCCCCCCCGGGGGGGAGGAGAGGGGGGCGTGCGCTGCCCCTCCATTACAGCCGCAGCCACCGCCCGGCGCTGCCCTGGCGCGTCTTCCCGCGGTGCCGTGGCGCCGCCGAGGGTACGAGTGGCGGTGGGCGTCCCTATGTTCTAACCGCCACTACAGTTTTACTGTTCTTTAACATTCTTAAAATAATATTTCCGTTCAACTATTGAGAAACTAAAAATTAACTAACCTAAAAATTAATAAAATGTCCAAAAAAAATGTACTTTGGGCGGCGATAGATGGCAGCTGGCACGAGTATGTGTCAAGTTCGAATAGCTAGCCTAGACCAAAGGAAATAGAAAACTAATACGGGAAAGTCTGTGTCATTCTGTAGCATCACTAGTTCTTCAAAGTTTTCAAGCGGATAGTGCTAATTGCACTCTTTAATATGACGTTACACAAATATAAAGAAATAACACAAACGTATTTTTTTTAAAAAGATCTCTCACACCGTTAATATGCACATATTCAGCAATTTGGAAATAATATTGTCTTTGTAAGTTAAAGTACTTCAAATGACATTGAATGAAGTTTTCGAAAACTCAAACATTTTCTGTGAAAAAGAGCTTCAAATTTCGAATTTACAGTAGCGCTCGATCACCATTTTCTTAAAACCGGCTCCAAACTTTTGAAAGAAAATTGCCATTTAGGACGAAGTTTTACTGCTCTATAATATTCTTAAAATAACATTTCCGTTCTACTGTTAAGAAATCGAAAAATTGAAACATTTCAACAAAAACTAGTGGTGCTACAAATAGCACAGACTTTCTCGGATTAGTTTTCTATTCCCTTTTTTCTCGGCTAGCTATTCGGACTTGCCATACTCTTGTCAGCTGCCATCTATCACCGCCCAAAGTACATTTTTATTACATTTTCTTAATTTTTCGGTTTCCTAATAGTATAATATTTTTTTTTTATTTCAGAATATTAAAGAACAGTAAACACAACCAGTTAAAAACTGAGTTTACAAAATTGAGTTCAAAAAATTGAGTTCAAAAATTGAGAAAGTAAAAGTATACTTTCGTGAAAATTGTATTAATGAATTGATGTTAATGTTGTTCCTGAAAGTGTCACGAATGTGGAAGTGATTAAAACGTTTTGAATGTTAAAATCAGCTTCAAACAGGTAAACACACACTTCAGCAGCATTGACTCTTGTTTCAGTTATTTTATGGTAATGTAGATTTTCAGGATTCATCTTATGAGGAATCTGTGAATTTTGTCATTGAACAATCTGAAACTGAAAACTACCAAGCTAAACGTTTAAAGGACAAGCGAAAAGGAATAGCGGAATTTACAAACATCTGAATCTGGAATGTTCGTGGTCTCTCCCAAAAACAACAAGAATTAGAATTAGAAATAAAAAAATGCCAAGATGGACTTGGTGATAATAACAGAGACAAAAAGAAAGAAAAAGGAACAATGGACTTTGGATCTTATACAATGATATAAGTGGCGTCCCAATAGATAAAAGAGCTACGGCTGGAGTAGGAATACTAATACATGAAAAGTGGAAAAGTAAAATATCATCTTACAGTTGGGTAAATGAGCGAATAACTACTTGCAGACTAAAAGTTGAAAGAGGATATCTAAGTGTTATAGCTGTGTATGCGCCAGAAGAGGGTAGGACGGAAGAATCATACTATTTCTATGACAAATTACAAGATGTATTAGATTAAATGAATAAAAATGATTATATTCTAATAGCAGGTGATTATCATGCAAGATTTGGACAACAACCTATCCCAAAACTAATTGGAACACATGGCGAGCCGACATTGAACCAAAATGGAAAAAATGTTGAGAGATTTTAGTAATTTTAATGATCTAAGAATAGAAATTCCTTTTTAAACATAAAGACATACACAATACACTTGGGCAGCCAGAGGAAGTCGTTCATTAATAGATCTTTTCGTAACCAATGGAAAGTTAGGAACATGCTTTTGAAGATGTAAGAGTACTAAGGGGGAAAGATATAGGATCTGACCACTATCTTGTGAGAGGTAGAATAGGCCTCAAAACAAGATGGTTTAAAGGTGGGTAAAAACAAATCGGATCTAAGTAATTTAAGTTGGAAAAGTTATCTCCTAAAAGACCCTTCCATAGCAAGACTGTACCAAGAAAGAATAAAACAAATATTTAAAAAAGTACAACAATGAACCATGATGTAGAAAATGAATGGAAAGATCTCAGAACTCTTATTGAAAAAGTTGCTGAGGAAGTACTTGGGAAAAAGAAGAAAAAACGTCAAAAAGAAAGGACTCTATATATGGAATGAAGATCTAAACGAAGCAATAGCAGAGAAAAAGAAATTATACCTAAAATGGTTAGCCAACAAAGACCCGCAATCCTTAGAACTCTACAAGATTCAATGCAAGAAAACAAAATCCCTGGTAAAAAAACGCATATAAAGACATCTGGGATAAATATATATCAAATATAGAACATGATATTCATGGGAGGCAACTGATGGCCTATAAAGCGATGAAACACCTGAATAACGATGAAAAAGATGCTGCAAAATTACAGGTATTAGATGACAAAGAATGGCTAAAAATACTCTAAAAACCTATGGCATGCTGATGAAGAGGAAGAAGAAAAAGAAAGATCTGATACGCCAGTCGCTTCATAATGCAGTGGATAAACTAGAATCTATTGAATTAGAAGCACTAAGAAATACTAAAAATAAGAAAACACCAGGCCTCGATAATATCAACATAGAGTTACTTAAATATCTCCCAGGCCGAAGCAAAATCTAAGCTGTTAGATCTATTTAACAACTACTGGACACAGAACATAATACCAACGGAATGGAAGACTGCTCTAGTCATTCCTATATTTAAAAAAGGATTACGAACGATATGTGAAAACTATAGAGGTATAGTCTGCTGAATACAACTTATAAAGTTTATGCTAAAATCATTAATAATAAACTGAAGAAAATAATGGAAGCAATAAGTCTGGAAGAACAAACAGGATTTAGAAAAGGGAGATCATGTTCTGATAATATGTTCGTGTTAAAACTATTGATTGAAAAGAGACGAGAATTCAATCTACAAAACATATATGTTCTACCATAGATTATGTAAAAGCTTTTGATAAACGTTCTGAGAGGAAAATTATGGTCAATTATGAGACAGAAGAGGCATACCAAAGCATCTAATCGAAGTTATTCGAAACATGTACAAAGATACCCAAATTAATGTAAGAACGAAATCAGGTAAAATTCTCAAAGAGTTTATAAATAAAGGAGTGAGACAAGGTGCTGCATGTCACCCACCCTTTTTAATATTTATCTTGACGATGCTATCAGAATATGGAAGCAGAAGATGAAGTTTTTTAAATTTTACCGATAATTTTAATAATAAAAAAATTTATAATGACACTTCTGTTGTGCGGACGACCAAGTGATGATATCTGATAATGAAGACACTCTACAAAGAGCTCTATATGAACTGCAGATGATCATTAAAGAATTATATTTAGAGATTTCTATTCAAAAACTAAGTCAATGGCATTACCAAGGAAAATACCCAAATAGATGTAAATTAGTGGTTAATAGCCCAAAACATCGAACAAGAAGTTCATTTAAGTTCCTGGGTTGTGATCTGTCTTACAAGGGAGAAATTGATGCAGATAAGAAAATTGAAAAATTTAACAGAATGTGTGGAACTATTAGGAGGACACTAAAAAGTAAAGTCAGGAAAGATACGATCATGAAATTTTATAAAACCTTAGCGGTTCCTTGTGGGCTATATGGATGTGAAATCTGGACCATGGACACAAAAATTCGCAGCAGGATTCAGACTGCCGAAATGAAGTTTTTGAGGGGTTGTATTGGTGCCACAAGGAGAGACAGGATCCGTAATGAAGAGATACGAAACTACCTAGGAATTTATAATCTAAATGGCAAAATTGACGAATAAGGAAAGCATGGAGAGACCACATTGATAGAATGGAGGACACACGAATACCAAAACAGATTCTGAAATATAAGCCAAGAGGAAAACGAAACATAGGAAGACCGAAGAGAAGATGGATAGACCAATAGAAGGAGACGCAATGGAACGAAAGTTCTAATGCTTGCAGCAGAAGAAGAAGAAGTTTCTTTTATGGCAAAGGTTCCTAAAATGATATGAAATAATTCAAAATTTTTAAACTTTTTATTTGTATTATATTTTTTTACAATAGACTTCAGATTTAACTGTTTTTACAATAGAATTAAAAAATTAACTGTTTGATTTCTACACCAACTTCACAATTTACCTGTGAGTAAATACCATGTAATTTAGTCTTTTTCTTTTTTCAGTGAATTGGAGGTCAGAGGTACAGTATGCGGAGTGATATACGTAGTATAGGGAAAGTTATGTATTGCTGCGCGAAAAAATGGTCAATTTTCGGCGGAAAAAAATTCATTGCCGGGCCGTGAAAACGAATAAGTGGATAAAACCAGTTGCTAAATTAAGAAAAAAAATCTCCTAACACGTGGTGTAGCCAGAAACCCTGTTTTCTAGGTCCTTGATACCGAAAACACAATTGAAAGGAAAATGTCCGTCTTTCCGTGGTCTGATACACAGTCTGTGAACACTGCTAGCGCCTGAATGGTACGATTTCTTCCAAAATGAATATTCCCCGGTCGATCTGGTTCTAATCGAAGCTTTGAGATTTTGAAAAAGATTCTTCAAAACCTGGGGGTACTTTATATGAAGCCACCCGGGGATTTTCAAAATTTTCTCAAAAACGGCTCCAAATTTTTTCTTTAAATTTCTTGTATGAATAGAGTAAAATACACTTATTAACATGGGATTGGTCCGATTTTCACGGATAACTCTGAATTTTCGAAAATTGAGAAAGTTTGAATTTTTTTTCGGCGTCTTCTCCAACTATAAAATTGAAGATAGAGAATTTTTCTTCAAATAAAATTTGTTCTGCATATTGAGTTCTTTCAGAAAGTTCACATAAATGTTTTTTCAAAAATTTTAGTCGTTTTCGTGCAATATTGCGTGCAATATGTGTAATTTTAAAAAATTACAAAAACCAAATTTCTCAAAAACCGCTCCAAATTTTTTCTTTAAACTTTTTGTAGGGATAGTTGTAAATGTACTCTATCAGATGACATAAAAGCCATATTGCTCTATAGGTTTGTTTCTTTAAAAAATTACAAAAATGTAATTTTTTCACATGTTTCTCACGTCGATAATATTTACATTAGCGGCGATTTTTTCACATGATTATATTTACGAGTAGATTGTATTACGTTTATATTACGAGCTTCAAATTTCGCATTTTTAGTAGTGCTAAAACGCAATTTTCTTTAAAACGGTACATAATTTTTAAATGAAAATTGCTATTTAGGACTAGTTTTTTATGTTCTTTAATATTCTAATATTAATATTTCCGTTTACCAATAGGAAACCGAACAATTAAGAAAATGACAAAAAAATGTACTTTTGGCGGTGATAGATGGTAGCTGGTAAGAAAGAGTATTTGGCAATTTCCGAATAGCTAGCAAAGACCCAATGAAATAGAAAACTAATACGGGAAAGTCTGTGCCATTCTGTAGCACCACTAGTTTAAAATTTGATCCACATACAGATCAATCGGAAGACATGTTTAAATACATTAAATCCAAGGTCTCTGAAAAGTTGCTCAATGAATACATGATTGTCATGATGGATGAAATACATATTAAGCCATATCTTGACTACAAGGCAGGAAATATTATTTAATATGCTAATAATTCCTGTGGCTTATCCTGAAATGCACATGTTTTTATGATATCAAGCCTTCTTTCTAATTTTAAAGAGGTTTGCTCATGTGCGTCCTGTTGGAAAAAATCATGTGCAGGAGAACTTGCACGCTATGTTCAAGAAAATTATTGTATGTTTGGAAAACGTAATATTTAAAATAATTTGCATAACAAGTGACAATAATAGCATCAACAGAAAGTGCATGCTGTTATTTTCGAAAACGAGAGAATTAAAATGTGTATATTAGCATCCTGCAGATCACAATAGACCATTGTTTTGTATTTGATTCAGTGCATATTTTAAAGTGCGTTAGAAACCATTGGTTGACTAAGAAACTAGTAAATCAGGAATTTAACTGCCCCGATTTTGATGAACGGAATAATTGATACTATGATACTTTAGTTGTATCTTTTGATACTCTTAAAAAATTATGAAATTGAGTGTGGAAATATTGTACGATACTGCCACGGGTTAACTTGGTTGGAAAGCCTAGTGTTCCTCTTCACTAGAGAGGCAAAATGTTAAATTGGTGCTTCAGTTGCTCAATGAAAATGTTATTCAAGGATTGAAAATTTTGGATCGTGAAAATAATTTAGCCCATAGTGACAGCACTGCACATTATCTGGAATTGTTCTGAAATGGTGGAACGTAGTAAACGTCAAAACACCCAACAAAGGTATGCAGTTCAACAATATTTTAATGATGCCTATGTCATCCTCTGAAACAGATCAGAGGGTAAATTATTTTTAAAAAAATTCTTGAGTGGTGCAAAAGTTGGAAAAGTTAAAAAAGTCAGTGTGCTCTTTCCAATGAAACAATGACTGGTCTCATTATAACAACTCAAGGAGTTCTCGAACTGCACCAATCTATATATACCGGGTCTTTATCGTATCTTGCAACCCAGGTCTGGAAACACCAACTCTTGTTTTGCCAATTTGGCAACGCGTGAAATACCTTCGACGCCCTTTCACTTTTAGCGAAGCCCGGTCGCGTGCCGTCAGATTTCGGGCTGAGAGAATGTGTCCAATTTTAGTTAGAAGAAAGAGAAAGCACGTATTTTGTCCTTGTTACTCTTCAACGTACTGCAGCCACTACACTGGAAAGAGTAAACGCCTGTCTCTTCATAAACGGTGGTCACTTTGAGCATTTACTCGACTGTCAGTTTTTTGTCATTTTAAGATAATTATATTTTATTACTTTTTATTAATTATTTTCAATAATTATAAATGTACTACTTAGTTACATTTTATTAGTATTTTTAATAATTTTATCGGTCACATGCGTCTTTAGCCCATTTTAACATGCAACCCTACAGGCGTGTACCTATCTGTATGTTAAGCAATTTAACATCCTTAGCATCGGGTTTTAACATCTTTGGCAACGTGAATAAACAACCATTGATTCATCGCAAGTCAAATGTTTATTAAGAAAGAAACAAGTCGGTGTAGAAAACAAATCAGATTAAAATAATTCAGAATAAAAGTAACTCATTAGTTTTTGAGATAGTTATTGTTCATTGTAATAGGTTTTAATAGTGCAGTTAAAATGTGTTTTAGGTAAATTAATTTCATTTTCCTCGCATTCCATCAAATGAAACTCTTCTTCGGTAATCATATTTACTGACCATTTGAGGTGTCGCCACTGGAAATCGACGCGCCAACTTCCTCACCGAACGTCATTTCTTTAGTTATCTTTAACTTCAGGAGAATTATTTGTATCCATCTTTTTTCAAACCACGGTATACGAATATTGTTTAAATAGATATATCGCAAGCAATACCCCACAATATCATAGTAACATGCCGCAACAACAGAATTCATATGTTTACTATTGCAGTAATATAAATTTTCGCATAAATCGTGAGATTGACCGATAAAATGCTGAACATACCACGAAATGTTACAATGTTATTACTGTCTCGTCCAAATTAAAAATCTCGGCTCCGCTACGCTCCACCTCGATTTTTAACTTTTGGCCTCTGCGGTAATTACTCTCATAACATTTCTAGGTATGTTTATTGTCTGTTACTAAAGTTTCTTACTTGCTTAATATGCAGATTCCATAATAATAATAAATTATTATTATTGTTATAAATGAAGAGCTAGGCGGTAATATTTCACGATATATCTTTTCGATTTCTCTCTGAGCTGGCTTTACTTAAATAATTATTGTTACGTTGCTGTAAATAAATCGATAACTCCCCTCCACATTAATATTACAGCTTTGTTTCTTCAGCATACTAGGCAGAATTGCTTAAAGAGACGTTTTGTTTCCCCTCTCATGCCTCAGCCCACCCCACCCCTCCCACTCTGTGCAGCGTGAAAAGATTTCGGCCTGAGAGCCGTGTACCTGCCCGTCGACACTCTTGAATGGGATCAACAAAGAAACAGGAAACTTGCTGCAGCTTATGACCTGACGGTTGCCTCCTCTGCTGTCCCAACGTGCCAGGCACGGCTGTCTTGAAAGGTGTAAAAGAGACGCGGTTGCCAAATTACCAAATCAAGAACAAGTGCTCTCAGACATGAGTTGCAAGATAAACTAAAGACCCTGTATATTAGGCTGTATCGAAAAAATAGAATTCAATGGCTTACGGTAAAAAAGTTAGTTTTCGATGCAAAAACATCGGCACCAAAAACACACCCCATTTTTCGGCCCTTTTTCGCTACTTTTTAGAAAATAACAAATAAATATTATTTAATTTAATTTTTATCAACGGATTTTGGGCTGAGGTGGTGCCCACGTTACCCCACAACAATTTTATGATCATCAACCGATACTTAATTGACTCAGTGTGCCACGTTATCTCGAATATGGCGTATTTTACGTTAAAACCATAGAAATAGGCACTTTTTAATTGATCATAGCTCCATAAATTTTATCCAAAATAGGCGCTTTTTAATTGAGATAAGATTAGAGCTTGAAATCTCTGCTTTAAGAACTTTGATTCATATAATTTAACTATTACACTACAATCGGCTAAAAATGCGCCGCGCGTCATCACTATTTACGACCCACATTTCTTTCGCACAGCTGTATATGATTTTTTTTATTCACTGTTAAGCTGTACTGAAGATATTTGTAGAAGGTTAGCAAAAAAAGTTAATTTTCGATGCATTGAATGTTGTATCTGACAAAGGACGAGACTTGGGGATTCAAAACTTATGTAATATTAAACCATATAAAGATAGATAAGAACATTGACCAAAGGAATAAAGATCGGTTTCTTTTCTAAATGGTTACGAAATGTAGATTAAGTAGTTTGTACGTTTCCGTAATGTATAGCAAGAAGGAAGATTGTATTAGGTTAAGACTAGTTTCCAAGCGTGAAGTGTGTGTGTGACAAA
The DNA here is from genome assembly GCA_031308135.1 of Acheta domesticus. NCBI lineage: Eukaryota > Metazoa > Arthropoda > Insecta > Orthoptera > Gryllidae > Acheta > Acheta domesticus. The sequence continues at coordinate 19,045 of JAHLJT010009040.1, read as the reverse complement.
AGAAGAGATGTTGTGTAGTGTCGTGGGAAATAACGGTAGTGCAGTGCGTACCGAGAATAATGATTCAGGTTGTAAACGCCAACAAGTGTGGGTATTGTTAGACGCCACAACAGGTGCGTGGATGGTCGGATGCCGCGACAAGTGCATGTACATGGACGACTCGACAGGTGCGTACATTAAGAGAAGTATACTACTCGTGGACTATGTCAACGAGTGAGTGACATCTTAAGCGGGGGGGAGTTGTAATGATTCGTATTTTCTTACAATAAAAAAAACCGTCACAGAGGAAGCCGACTATAGATTCAACAAATGACGGCAGAATGGCGTGAGGAAATTTGTTGTGTTCGAAATGCCGCGGTGAATAAACATTCAGTTCAAAACAATAATTAGCTTAAGGGAAATTTAAGAATAACTTTCTATGTCAGCACATATAGTTTATAAGAGCGGCAAGTGTGTGGTTTTCTATTTAACAGAGTAACTGTTGTCAAAAGACAAGTGACGGAGAATTGCTGTTGTAAGCACAGAAAAGTACGAAATTCGAACTGAATAACGGGAAATTGGGGTGTTTCGGACTAATAAACATCGAAAACGGGAATTTAGGGAATTTTTGGCAGATACCGTTAAGCAAGGGCACGCCGGGGAGGCGTAAATCAGAATAATTTGATGTCAATAAAGAAGGACAAAAGACTGAGAGAGCGTGTTTTGTTGAGGCAATGTTTTGCTGATGAATTGCAACCATACTTTCCTGTAGATGAATTCTAGTCTCAGAGGTGAGAGTACCTCATGTCTTGCTACGCGAGAAATGATTTTCGGACGTGAAGAAAAGGATGTTACGAATTTTTTTTAAATAGTGACTGTCGATTTATTTGTGAATTGTGTTGATGATATGGTAAATGGTAACTGGAACTTGGTGTAGCCGTCGTGGACGTCAAGGAAGTTGGGCGCAGTTACGACATCGCTACAAAAGGGAAGTAGCGACTCATGCACTTTGATAAATACGACGAGAATTATCATATTTTGTTGAAGCCCAAGCATGTCATCGTTTTTTTATTTAAATTTTTATTCACAAAGAAAAAGGCCATACAGGGAGAATGCGCATGTCTCGTGGTGTGAATGATTTGTAAATATTGTGTGACTGTTGATTTTTTTATTGTCTGTTGTTTTGAATTTTGTTTATGTTATGGTGGAACAGTGTTGATGTTCATGTTAGCCGAATATATAACGCCAAGAAGCCGAGTAAAGAGTAACAAACACGGTGTGTTTGTGATTTTGTTTTTGCATTGAATTTAGATTTGTTATTTGTAGTATAGCAGATACCGGATAGTGTTACAAAAAGGAAAGCAGGTCTTCATCCAGTATTAGAAACTTGCGCTAGACCTACGACATATACATTTTTTTGCAAACGGCCGCATCCAATGATAAGTAATTATTAATTAATTAATTTAATAGATAAAAGATAGGAAAGGAAGGGATGTTAGATAAGAGTTAGATAGACAGAGAGTGCAGCCGGCCGCATTTTCCTTGCAAGAAAAGAGTCATAAATGCAGTGTTTGATTCCTTAGTTCAATTGATAAAAATGTCGAAAATAACGGAAGTCCTGAACTCGGATCCACGAGGTACAAAATATTTGCTCTTTGTGACAATTATTTTTAGTATGATTATATGGTGTATTAGTAGTTTCATAGTCAAGACAAAAATTGTTACTAAAGACAAACTACATCTGATCCAAGATATAGGTCAATTTATTATGTTGATATAAAACATTTCTGCCAATTTTACCACTCATAAAATTGATTTGTTTTGTGTTATAACATGAAAAGATAGTGGAGATACCAATTACCTATCAGATAAAAATATTTGTATGTCAAGAGCTATTTAAATAGTAATTTAATGGTCTCTAATATACTAGATTAATCTTCTGTACCTATATTATACCTCTATGATAATGTAAGATTGTTTTCAGAATAAATTTTACTAGCGTACCCGTGCGAGAACTCTGGCATGTTAAACTCATCCTTTTCCTATTCCTTTGTCTATCCTATTAAGAAGGACCATTGTTAATGAAACGGTGTTTATTTGTTTAAAAATGTATACATGTAACTTCTAATGAACTTACAGAATATAAAACAAAAATAATAAAATTGAAATTGAATAATACAATTGTTGGAAACTATTAGCACATTTTGGTCGGCGCGGACAAGTTCTTGTGACTTCCGCCCACCTGGGCACTCTTTGTGGTACTCCCGCCAAATTATGGGAGTTCCATGCTGCATCAGTGCGTTATGAGGGCGCCAACTCCAAAGTTCGCGCGTCCCACTTAAAAAAATAATTAATTAATTAAGACATTAATTAACCATTGTTCCCCCGCGCCTGTACGCATGGGGCGCTTTCTTCCGCCACGCGGCTTTAGCATCGCCAGCCGCCATCGATGACGTCACGTCGACATCACCACCGTCACCGCCGCCGCCGCCACCACCACCGCCGTCGCCGCCCGTATCTCCCCCCGCCTCCGTCCGCCCCTCCTCCGGCTGGCCAGCTAACCGCCCTCTGCGATCCGTCCGGTGTCAAACTCGGGGTGGTGTCAGAGCTGGGTGGTTGGCGGGAGTGAGTGCTGGTAGAGTTGGACCACGGCGGAACGGACAGTGCGCTGAACTTGGGCGTGAAGCATTCCCGTCGGCGAAAGACATTTTTTCCTATCTGCATTGAGACCCTCTACTAGACAGCTGTGTAAATAGGAGGAGCTGTGGTACTATGAGAGTAGTCTGGTTAAAAAAATCTAGGCATGTGTGACTCGTAACCTTCAATACATTCTGCAATGTTTACATTAATTTAATTTTTCTTACTGTATTAGGTAGCATCGCTTAGTCAGAGTGTACGTTTCATTTTGTGTTTTCATAGCATTGCAAGAGTTTTGTGAAATTGTTAGTTTTTTTTGTATTCTTTGACAGAAACAAATTTTCAATAAAGATTTATTCAGCATTATAGAGAGATGTTCTTGGAAAATTGAATTGAATTGCCTTATTTTACGTGGCGAGACTCAGCCATGAGGCCTGCTCTTCCGTCTGACCACGCAAATTTCGCTACACTCCTTTCCCCGGATAGAGCGGAAAGAAGGTATTACTGAGGCGACGAAAACCGGTGATTTGAATTTAGCTCAGAGGCTTCATTTAGGCTTGAGGATCTTTTACATGCAAGTAAATCTACTAACATGGGACAGCCGGCTTTACTTCCCCTCCAAAGGAAGGCGTACGAAGGATTTTTTTTCGCCCCTAAAAATCCACGGCTTCGATCGGGTTTGAACCCGCAAACTTGGGTATAGCAGTCCGTTACGCTAACCGCTACACCATCGCCGCCGCCAACACCATCGCCGCCGCCTTCTTTAAAACCTGCCTGCATACTTCTTTAAGAACAACTTTGAAGAAATTATTTAATCTTCCTCGGGAGTCTGCTTTTCGCTTCCTTTGATTGTCACAAAAATATTAGAAAAGGCAAAGTAAAGGCCAACTTTTCAGAAGGCCAAGTAAAGTACTGCGAAAATACCGTATCGGGCAAGTACAGACCCTACTCTTTGCAATACTATTTAACTTTCCTTCATTTGTTGTGTGGAACAGAGTGGGTTTGGGGAGGCAGGGTGCCAGCTTCCTGGGGTACGAAAAATTGAAAAATTATTTCTATACTAAAAAGTATTGGATTATTATCTGCGTTCTAATGTACCTCAAGAAAAGCAATTCGGAGCCAAAAATAATCAAAGTAATATTTTCACCTTAAGTACTAAATACCATTTGTTACCATGAGAAACAATTTAGTAGGCTCAGATTTCACTTCGGTACATGGAAATGTTCAAACTATGTTTGCATTGTGAATATCTTAACGAATCGACACCTTGAGTTTAAAATCAAACGGTGTATTATTTATAATATGACATTGCAGCTGGGCGTTGATGTACATGCTTGCAGATACTGCCAACATTTAAATCGTTGCGTTTGGACTGCGATAGTTGGCAGTGTCGAGTGACTTATCCTTGGGTTTTTATTTCTTAGAGTGTGGGAGCTTGTCTTCACGATGGAACATCACACGGCAATTTCGTGTCTTTCTCCATCGTGCCGATAGTAAAGTCGCATGATCGCCAGCACAGCTCGATAGTCGCGATGAGGCAACTTCAAGCGGCACGACTGAGAACGACGCGAAATACCGTGACATCGTGAAGACAAGCCCCCACACGCTAAGAAATAAAAACCTGAGTATACGCTATTCTTTCTATAATTTTGAATTTAGTTGCTTTTTTAAATTAATTCACGTAGTATTGTAGGCTAGCGTGTTTTGATTTTTTGTTTTTTCATTCATATAAAGATAATTTACATTAGCTAATTTATAAAGTTTGTTCGTGTTGGGCCATAGCACAAGTTTTCCCTTAATACCTCCGCGTACCCGTGCGAGAACTCTCGCATGGTAAATCCCACACTCATCCCTTCTATTTCCATTCTAAGAGGGAAATTTGTTGCCGAAACGTGTTTATTTATTTAAAAATGTATAAAGGTAACTTGCAATGCAATAACACAATATGAAATAAAAATAAAAAGCAATGCAATTGACGTTTAAAAGGTTTCAACTAAGATTTAATCAGTATTATGGAGAGTTTTCTTGAAACAATTCACAACACTTCCTTAAACACATTTGAAGTAATTATTCAATTTTTTGACAGCTTTTAGCTTTTCGTGAGTCACAAAAAAATATTAGCTTTTGACTTTAGAGAAAGCTACTTTGTCTGAACCCATTGACTTCAAAAATTTCCACGAATCACTGCTGATAACGAAAATACTGTTAAAGGTAAAAACAAACACAGTCTTCACTCTTCACTGTACACCCACATCCCTCCACAATTAGGTACACAGCACTTGCAGACCAACGCAAAACATTATTACACGCATAAGACACATCTTCATAAGTGTCAAGCAATTATAATAATACTTCTAGTTGTTGCTGGAGAGCAAATATTGAATTAATGATTATGCAAATAAACCTCGTCAGACTGCACAAACAACGGTGTATACAGAAAGCGTAAACATAAGATTTAGGAATTTAAGTCTTCTAAGCATGTCGTCACAAAAATGTCTATCAGCAGCAAGGGCTGAAATATTGAAACGGCCTTGATAGTTTTGAAGCGCGGAATCAAAAATTTAATTGAATATCAAGGAATGTCCCTTCTTGTAGATTATGGTGTGAAACACGTTTCTATGAGGCCTCAAAATTTTAGTTTTTAATGTCATAGAACGCTTAGCGTAGGAGTTATTTGACGAAAACTGGCAAGTGTTGCGGGTTGCATTTGACTTGAATATTTAGATACGTTTTTTTAAACAAATCTTTCATATTTTTCAAGTCAAAATGCAATTCGTCATGTCTCCGTGAAATTCTCTTTCTTTGGAGACCTCATTTATAAAGATTGTTGCGTGGGAGAGCCGCAACGGAAAGGTATACTACTGAAATAATACAGGAGACGAATATACAGAAAAAATATTTTTTTATAGTTGCCAATTTTCCCCTGCTGAAATTATTTTGTATTTTTTATATAGCGGAGTACGTGATACTCAGGTTATTATCCACATTGTATGTCCAAAACTAACTCGAGTACCGTGCACCTAAGCCAGCTGATTCAATGATCAAGAAGTATCCATTCTGGCCACAGAATGCAGTGACGTCGATTTAACTCCTGAACCTTATTGTAGATGGTGCCACACAAGTTTCGCCTCCTGTTGCATATTTCTCCATGGGTAGAAGTTCCATAGGCTCGTACAGCTAGCTGACGAGCAAATCAAAGTAGCGATTGAAATTACGCACGAACCTTAAAATAGGGTGCCGCCACATTGAAAGGATGCAAGCGAATCCTCCAGTCCATACTCGCAAATAAAGAGTTTCCCTCCTGTTGAATATTCCCCTATGACCCCAAGTATAAATACTCGCACAATGCAAAATGTTTTTTTTTGTTTCTACTGATAAATTTGCACTAGAACTTCCAGTAACGGAAATTGCACACCAAATAAATATTCGGACAGACGTATATCAATATTTTTTTCTTCAACGAACTAGTGGGCGAAAACGGTTGTAGTATCTTTTCCCACGGTTGATTCCAGTGGGTTGACACGATATAGGCCAAGCCCGGTCCTTATTTGAATTTTGAATGGTGACAGCGGCGACGCCATATGCCCATGTCTGTTCGCCACCAACTCGCTCTGGCGATGGCTGTGAACTACTCAGTTGCACATCGCTGGCTCGGGTCAAGGCGGGTTCTGCATTTCCGTTGGCTTTCTGCCTCGATGAGCGTTCGGTGTGGGCTATGAGCAAAAGACCATTAACGGTTTCTAGCGACCAGTTACTTTACGCTTAGGAAAGAAATTTAATGATATACTGTTGAATCGCATTATCTGAAACTTGTATTAACACTACAAAAAGATGCTGGGTGCCAAATTGCACAAATTCGAAACGGAAATTGGCCATTGAAGCGCGTCAATTTGATTTTCGAGGAGCGAGAAAAAGGCGAGTCGTATCACGTTTTTAAGCATGAAGTTTGTTGGTTAATGCTGATTTTTTATTACTAGCATTTTTTAAAATGTCTGTAAAATAAATATATTTGCTTTAGATGCAGAGAATGGCTAAAATGTATTGAGAACCAGCTCTAGCCAAATGCTCGTAGAAGAATTAGTAAGTCTATATGCAAAGAGCATTTTCTGGAACAGCATGTAACTGCGAATCAGAGACCAATGATAATGCTGATCCAATAAAATTTTAGGAACCACCAAATCCCCTTTGCGAGAAACCGGTCCAGTAGAATGAAGTAAGTTCTTAATTTTCTTCGATGTGCATTCAGATATTTCAATAGTGCGTCGTAAAGTGATTTTATAATTTTTATTTTTAATTTCAGATACCAGGATTGAAAGAATTGCACCACAAATTTCAGATGTTGCTAATGGTGAGTTATTTTCGGTAGTAATAAGAATTTATTTGTTCAGAGAACAGTTAGTGGCAAAATTCATTGCAATCAAATATTCAATAATTGAATGAAGTGTATCTCATCGAAAGTTCTTTCTTAGCAGAGCCTTCTTTAGAAGTGTCACACTTCTACAGAAGGCTACCTTCTGTAGAAGTGTCTTTGTCTTCAGTAATTATGCCCTATACATTTGGTGACTACTTGTGGTAAGTGTTTGCCGTGTAGGCGCATTTAAATAATTAAATTATAAATTGTGGAATTTCTTGTTTATAATTATGGGTAAATTTCAAGGACAGGGTTCAGCTCGTATTGACGCGCACGATTCGGTTCCGAACGAGTCACTCGCGGCGCCGCCACAGTGTGCCCGGCCACACGGCCACGTGGCCAACGCACTTTCGTGTGGAATCGTGACGCTTCGCTACCCGTGTCCAAGTTGAGGACGAGGCTCGGGCCTTCGGCCCTCGCATTAACATAAAACATCCTTGAGTCTGTCCAACGCATACTTACCAACGCATTTTATGCAAATACTCACCTTAAATGTTTACGCAAATTCCGCGAAAAATAAACCATTGTAATTCTCCATTACACATTCGCAATATAGTTTACGCAAATCCGCGAAAAAATAAACCATTGTAATTCTCCATTACACATTCGCACCACACTGCACAATGCAAGCACAAAGGCATCTTCCCGCTCCCTGAGTGATCCGTCCTCGTGGTCCGCGCGAGTGAACCATGCGCAAGTGAACCGTGCGCCGTTGTTGGAGTGAGCCGAACCCTGTCCTTAAAATAAGCCTAATTATGTTCAATTTCAGATCTTTTGAACCAACTGAGGTGACACCAACTGCAATGGCTGTAACTGTAAAAGACCTTTTTAAATAGAATATCTGTGTAGCACAGTTTAACTTTTTATTTTTTTTTTACATTTGTGTACTGCGGTTTTCTTAACTGTGCTTCTGACAGGTATCAGCTTTTGACGGTTTCGTCCAATCGGGAGCTTTAACGTCACCATAGTGGCATCACTTTGGAGACTACATGCTCCCGATTGGATGGCAGCGAAACTGTTGATTCCTGTCAGGGGAACAGGTAAGAAAATCGCAGTACAGTTCATCTCTCCCTGTTGGCAATAGAGCTTCAAAAAGGGCAGATTTGTTCGAGGTAGCAAACGAGCACACAATTTTGTTTATTGATATTAATTATGATTACACAACAGCAGATAGTTTGAAGGGAGAGTTTCTACCAACATTTTTTAAAAATTTTCAGATCCTTTTGCACAGGCAGTTGATCATACTGAAAGTTTTTTGTATGGGTGTGAAATGCAAATAGAAGCATACTATTGAAACCATAGTGAATTGGTAACAATTTATTCTTGATTGTTACAGGTACTACTGTCTTTCAGCATGCTGCTACACCAAGTGGCAGATGTAGTGGCCTTGTTTTTGCCCTTACTTTATTATTAGGGGATGTTTATTAGATTGGTAATGCAGGCAGACTGGTATGAAAACAAATGTGAAAAGTAATTGCTGATAATCTGAATTTTTGCAGTTAAAAAGACTGGAAATGATTCATAAGAGTGGGAAAAAATGTTGATCTATTATTTTTAATGATAAAGTATACCCCAATAATGTAAATTAACGTGATGTGATCATTTTGTTTTTAAAATTTTCTTTGAGAAGTCAGAGCTCAAGAGAGAAAATTTTAAAGAATTATTGTTATGTGCAGTGAATGACTTAATTAATCTTAATTCACAACAAAGTTTTTGCAGATACCTCTTCTAAGGCTAACAGTTTATAATGGTTTACATAAATAATGAAGTATTAATATCAGGGTGTACTTTGTCGTCCGATTCAGGTCCATTGTATAAACTATTTTTCCCACATGTTTCTGGTAAGTTCTAATTAAATTGAACTTGATTTTAGGATTTAATTGATTCTGTAAAAGATGGTCATTTTCACGAATTTGGAAAGCCTATTTTACTATGACACTTTATTTGGAAATTATGGAAACAAAAGTGTTTACTGCCTGTTTCAGAGCAAACATGTGGTAATATTTTCATTTGTTTCTTTTAAGCATTGTTCATATTTTCATGTGTAGTGCTGTGTAATAAAGTAGTATTCACATTAATTTGGTATGTCTCCAAGCAAGCATATTTGCAAAGTTGCATGTTCGGCCTGGTGTATTGTATTTGCCTTTTGTAATACAAAATTGTTAATACTATTGAAATTATAAAATTGTGTAATGTCAATATGCTCAATAAATACTAGATTATACTACTATAATTTGTCATTTTCCTTCCATAAAATCCTTACAATTACTTTTGTTGCTTTTGATAAGTTATGGTTACAAAGTGAGGAGTGAAATTTTAAAACTGCCGCGTAACTTGTTTTTTTTTATTTTCTTCTTTCTTCCAATTTTGCGGTTACTTCTACGCTATTGGCTGCTCATTTGCCCAATAGAAATCACAAGAAGTGGAAGCTGCATATGGCGGCACCGGAAGTTCGGCAAATAAGGGTTCTCCGTTTTAACACTGAGTGCCGTCTCGGATGTCTCTTTGGTTGATTCAAGGACGGTTGTAACGGTCAATCGAAGTGCTATCAAAAATTAGTTTATTAGTCTCTCTCCTTGAAGAACGTTGAAAGAATGCATCGAAAAGGAAACAACAGTTCGTTCGTACTGCGACAGTCATCCTTCACAATGCAAAAGGCAAGAACTGTCATGAAATTGCGAATAAAACTAGTGGTTCTACAGAATGGCTCAGACTTTCCCCTATTAGTTTTCTATTTGCTTGGGTCTGGGCTAGCTATTCGGAATTGCCACATACTCCTGCCAGCTGTTATCTAACGCCACCCAAAGTACATTTTTTGACATTTTCTTAATTTTTCGGTTTCCTAATGGTAGAACGGAAATATTAATTTAAAATATTCAAGAATAGAAAAATCTAGTCCTAAATGGATATTTTCTTTGAACAATTTGGAGCAGTTTTAAAAAAATGACATTTAAGCGCTACTAAAAGTTCGAAATTTGAAGCTCTTTTTCACACAAAACTTTTGAGTTTTCGAATAACTTCATTTCAAGTCATTTGAAGCACTTACAATCACAAATACAATAGTGTTTACAAATTACTGGAAATGTGCATATTAAAGGTGTGGGAGATCTTTCAAAAAAATTATTTATGTAATTTTTGCAAAAACAAAAAATACGCCAAATTGAACTTAATGTCATTTAAAAGATTGCAATTAGCACTATCCGTTCCAAAAGTTTAAAGAAAAAATTTCGAGACATTTACGAGAAAAAGGCGTTTGAGCGGAAAGTGAACGGTTTGAATGAAAATGCGTAATTTTGAGCTAGTTTTCACAGAAAACGATTGAGATATCGAGAAACTTCACTTGACATTATTTAAAGCACATGTACTCATAAATACAATAATGTGAACAAATCGCCACTAATCTAAATATTGCTAACGTGGGAGACAAGTAAAAACATACATTTTTGTAATTTTTGAAAGAGCAAAAGAATAGAGCAATATGGCAATTATGTCACTTCATGGAGTACATTTAGCAATATCCCTACCAAAAGTTTGAAGAAAAAAAAAATTGGAGCCGTTTGTGAGAAAATCTTGTTTTTGTAATTTTTAAAATAACAAATATTGCACGTAATATTGCGCGAAAACTACTATAATTTTCAAAAAAATGTACATGACCTTAATGATAGAACTCACTTGGAGAACAAATTTTATTTTAAAGAAAACTCTCTATCTTCAATTTTGTACTTGTAGGAAGACGCCGAAAAAATCAAACTTTCAGAATTTTCGAAAATTCAGAGTTAACCGTGAAAATGAGACATATGCCATCTTTATTGGAGTATTTTACTTTATCCTTACAAAAAAATTAAAGAAAAAATTGGAGCCGTTTTTGAGAAAATTTTGAAAAATGTAAAGTACCTCCAAATTTTGAAGAAAGTTTTTCAAAATGGCGGCGCCTCGAGTGGATGCCAAAAATCGACCGGGGGAATATCCATTGGGGAAGAATTCGCATGTGTGGTTTAAGCGCTAGTGTTGTTCACAGACGGACGGACGTTTTGAAAAGAAAAAAAAAAATCGGTACCAGGGGACAACACCAAAACGTGTATTTCCGTTAAAATCTCGAAATCGATTTTCTGCAGCATTATATAACTTTCCATATACTACGTGTATTACTCCGTATATACGTACGTATAAGGGAACGTAAAAAACTAAATATGAAGGGAAGCACGGTTTATGATATAATCAAGCGATTTAATAAAGAAATAGGCTTGAATCTCACCTTCAAAGTAGACGTCACCATAAACTTTCACGTCGGGAAGAGATCTTCTTGAGGAAGATTAAAAAGAATCCCAAATTAAGTGCACCGAAGATTGCCGCAGTACATCCAGAAACAATACGAGTGATTTTACGAAAAGCAGAATTTCATGGTCGCGTGGCTAGAAGAAAGCCTTTCAAAAATAAGATAATCAAGAGGAAAAGGCGGGAGTTCGCTGCGGAACATATAAAGAAGGATGATGAATGGTGAATCGAGTTATATTTTCAGACGAGATTAACTTCAATGTGATCTGGACCTGACGGAAGAACACTGGTGTGGAGAAAGGCAAACACACAGTTGCAAAAGAAGGATCTGCAGTTGGGTTGCTACATTGCTGCAGTTGGGTTATAGGTTATATACTCTCTGGGTTGCTATCTTGCCAATTCCAGAAAACCGGAGATCCCTGTGACCGGGAGGGAGGTAATAATTTTAAAAAGTTTTCTAGTGCATTACTAAACTCTAAAAAACATTGACACAGACTTTTGTTCATTTCTTTCAAATATATTTACACATCTTTGTTTTTATTGACCTATAATAATTAGCATTTAATAAAATAGTGTAACTCTCACTTTTCTAACGTTCTATTTTTTCCAGCTATATTTTTCGTTACTGAGAGCTTGTTTTAACCGGTGAAATTTTCTTTTTTTCTTTCTTCTTTCTTTTTGAGAAAATCAATGAATTGGACGGTGTTTTGCATCAATTGACCAAGCGCCAAAACTTGATTTCGAGATATCACAAACGCGAAAGTACTAATATAAATTCAGCATCTGTCCCAAATTTTGCTTTGTAAACGGCAAAATAATCAAAATGAATTAAATTTACATGTTCATATCTTAAAAGCATGAAAAATGTAGAGAAAGTCTGCATTAAGGTAGATATGGCACTTGGTCATTTGATGCTTTAATAAATAATTTTCATATCCAAGTTTTGCATTATCTGACTCCAAGCCAAACCGCGTCTCTTAGTCAAGTGATGCAAATTAGAGAAGTACGTAGTGCTATTTCTTGTTGTAATATTTTACAAGATACGATAAGATTATACCACTTCTGTAATATAGTTAATCGTAATTAACTGATATATAAAGAAAACAGCATGACTACTGAATATTTCATATTTTCTTTCCCTTTTTATTGAAGTAACAACTAGTTAATATGACCAGTAAAAAACCCTACGTGAATGATTAAAAAAAATTAGGAAATCTTTCTCAAGCAATATTACAAACATTTCTGGAAATGAATAAATAATAATAAATGATAATGTTAGAATAAAAGGTCTTTCAAAGCGTAAATATAAGTTTATCAAAAAAATCAAGTTGTGGGCTGTCGAACCCGTCAAGTTCATCCTCAATAGCAGAGAGGCTGTCGAGCTTGCGTTAGAAAGATGGTGCATCATTTGATATCAGGTTCATTAGAAATCGAATATCGTTTAACTTGTCTTCAGAAATTGGTTTCCGTTTCCCCAAAGAGGCGTCAGGAGGACATGAAAATTAGTTTTTTGCATTTTCAAAGATCGTTGAGCTGTTTTCTTCTTAATGTCAACATCAAATACTTCATCATTAAATTAAGTTTTGAACACTGTAGTAAATGGCTTGTCTTTTAAGAGTTATGTTCCTCTCACCTTTTTCCAGTCTATTTTCTAGTTTCGGGAATTAGTTTTGTGATTGACTATTTTCTTTTCAAAATGTGCAGTACTCTTCAAATGTTTAGGTTTCATTCTATGAACTGTAAAAATATTTCTTATCAATGTATTTTCATATTTCATGTAATCTTGTGGTATTAAATCTCTATTGCAGTTTGTGAGCGCATTATATATCTCCGAAATCGGTCATTCGGAAGAAAGCTGTAAGAAGCATGTCTTCTTCATTCTCTTCAGTGTAGGATGCTGATCTAAATATGCCTTTAGCATTCAAACCATCAATAAAATAAATAAAAAACTTTAATTGCAATTGGAGGATTAACTCGCAATCACTTCCACACTATGCAAACCATAGGCGGGAACAAAACAATGCTTGACGTGACTAAACTACAATTATTTGTCGTATAGTCAACTGATGTGAAACAAAACCGTAAGACGGGGCGGTTGGTCAACTGATGCAAAATATACTTTTTAAGGTGGAGTGTTTGGCGTTTATTTTATTTATTTATTTACGTCAAAAACAGTTAAAAACTGCGTGTGACGAGCTATGGGGAGAAGTGAATTTTGTGCACGTTTTCATAATTCTGTGGTCTCTACCTAAACCACATTCTAGTCGAATTTTGAATACAGAAAAGAGAGGTTTTTTTCGAGTTTTGTTGACAAAATATTCGCTCCTATATAATTAAATATTTTTTCAAAGGTAAATTAGCTATAAATTCCTGCCCTGAACCCTCATGTTCTTCATGAAAGAATAATACTTTTTGCCGCGATAATATGAAAAACGATAATTTGAATAACTATATTTCCAACTGAAATTCAGAAGACGTGCACAAATAATGAAGTTACATTTATGTCCAGAAGCAAAACAAGGGACCATCTCAGTTTGGTCCAAATCACCAATCTGCCGACAAAAAGCAAAATTCAATGTCAAACAATTTTTTAATAGATAGTTTACACCTTCACGCACAACCTGATGCAAAAATCTAAAAAAATCACAAAATGGCGCTTGGTCAATTGATGCATAACACCGTCCAATTGATCACAAGTCAAGTTTTAGTTTTCTTAGCACCAGTAATACATAATGTGCAGTTCCAAAGAATCACAAACGTAAGTTAATGTTTTTAAGAAATAATTTTCCAAGAAAAAAACGAACGAAAAATTCAATCTTGTTGAAAATGGAGATATCGAAAAGTATTCCCGGAGGGTTATTCTTGAAACTACAGCGCGATGCGATTCTCGCATAATCGCTAGATGCAATGCCTGATATGCGTAGAAAAGACAGCGGGTGGCGCTGATACGAGAATCGCAAGACCAATTTTAATGTTCTGCTCTCTATCTTTCTAATGAAGAAGAAAAGGACAGAATTTTAATGAAATAGGCAAAGCTATAAATTTTAAGTTGGAAAAATATTTATTATATACAAAATCTAAAAACGTATTGAAATCGAAAAAAGAAAGAAAAAACGGAGATATTATTTTCAAAAACCGGAGACCAGAGATGAAGGTCAAAAACCGGAGTTTCCGGTCTAAAACCGGAGAGGTGGCAACACTAATCTGCAGCCAACAGTGAAACACAGAGGTGGGAATGTAATGGTGTTGGGCTGTTTAGACCGGAGTTTCCGGTCTAAAACCGGAGAGGTGGCAACACTAATCTGCAGCCAACAGTGAAACACAGAGGTGGGAACGTAATGGTGTTGGGCTGTATGGCGGCGAGGGTGTGAGTGAGCTTGTCTTCATTGAAGTTATAATGGACAAACAAATATCTAAATGTGCTTACGGACAATCTTAAGAAAAGTGCTGAGAAGTTAGGTATTAGACATAATTTTGTTTTTATCAGGACAATGATCCCAAGCATATGTCCCAACTTGTGCAAATGTGGCTCTTATACAACTATCTTAAAGTTCTTCACACACCCCAACCTCTATCCTGCGATTTTTCTAACTTTGCCCCTCAAATCCCATCTTCGCGATGGAATATGTCTCGGTATTTCGCATCTTTTTCAGTCGTTCCGCTAGATTTCGCATGATTGTGACCGTATCAAGCAGTTCTTGCGATCATGTGACATCTACCGGCAAGACTGAGAAAGACGCCGTGACACATTCCATCGCAAAGACGGGATTTGAGGGGCAAAGTTAGAGAAATCGCAGTATACACATCAATCCAATTGAAAATCTTTGGAAAAAGTTGGACAGTGAAGTGAGAAAGGAGCCCATCGCCAATAAACAACAATTAAAAGTGCGACTGCGCGAAGAATGGAATCAAATTTCAGCTGAGTATTCTACAAAACTCGTAAATAGCCTGCCAAAAGGTTGAATGAAGTTTTAAAAATGGAAGGACTTCCTACAAGTTACTGATGTATTTATTTTTGTCTTGGCGTGATGAGTGAATTTGAGAACTATAAACTAGTGATGCTAAAACAGCGCGTACTTTCACGCAAAATTAAGCGAAAAGTACTCAATTTTCGAAAAATTGTACATGACATTTCCAAATCTCACACACGTCATTAAGGGAAAACATCTCTATCTTCAGAATTGTAGTTGTAGGTAGGTTGTTTTTGAAAATTTGGAAAATGCCCCAGAGGCTTCAGGTAATGCCCCCAGAAAGAAACAGTATTACAGAAGAAACACTAATGGCACAATGTTTGAAAAACTAAGTGTTGAAGGGAAATGTGAAAAATTGTATACAATTGTAAATCACAACAAAGTTTTGAGAAATAAATTGAAAAACTGGATTACTATTTGTTGTATTTTGGATTTTCAAAAGAATTTTAAAATACTATATTGTACCTAATATGCTTTTATGGAAGTATTTTGTATCTGAAATACTTTTTCAAGTATTTTGCCCAACTCTGGTGGCGTCTGATGACAAAGAACAACACAGATTCAACGCGCAAAATTTTTAGACGGGCCTAAAAGTCAAAAGATGTCGCAACACGGAAGAAAGAAACATTCGTACACGTTAAGATGAGTGATGTGACAGAAATCATGATTTGGACGGTTTTACGGAACAAGAAAATTATTCGTTGATCACATTTGAAGATAATTACAACATTATTATATAAGACGACTTTTTGATCATTTCTCCTTCTTTTTTTTAAAACGTTTGTTGCCTTTACGCAACGCGTCTAAAAGCCCTAGGTCGGGCGTTGATCGCGGAAGTAATCCTCCATTACCCTGCTATCAGCGCTCTATATTAGTTATATTTGGGTCGCGTCTAGTCTGTCAATTGTCAAGAGGACCGCCAGGTAGCATCTCCGCGTACGCACCTCACACCGCGCGCCCCTGTGTCACTACCCAGCGGCCAGGATTGGGAAGGAATAAGGAAGGAGGTAAGGTTTAGGACACTTCACAAAGGTTGGACGCCCACAAAGGCCCTTGTGAAGCATCGTTTTGTCGGAACAAATTTCACATAAGAATCGACGGGAATCGAACCCGGACCTCAGTGGTGAAAGACGAGCGACTTTGCTCTGAGCCACGAGAGAGCTCAATTAAATGTTTTAATTTTCATTTCGAGATACTTGCTTAATGCGTAATTATTTTTTTCGTTCCCATATACATACGTAATATAAGGAAAATTATGCGATGGCTGCGCGAAAAAACGGCAGATTTTCAGCAGAAAAAAAATCATTGCCAAATCCTGATAACGAAAAAGTGGATTAATCCGGTTACTAAATTACGAAAAAAAATATCCTCTAACATATGGTGTAGCCAGAATCCCTGTTTTGTGGGCCCTTGATATCGAAAAATCAATTGACGGCAAAACGTCCGTCCCTCTGTCCGGTGTATGTGAACAACAGCGCCTAAACCATGCGAAGGATTTTCTCCAAATTCAAGAAACCCCTGTCCATCAGGCCTGAGTCGAAGCTCTGCGATTTTAAAAAAATATTCATTATTTTTGGGGATACTTTATATGAAGCCCCCCGGACATTTTCATTTTTTTTTTTAGAAAAAAGGCTCAAATTTTTTTCTTTAAATTTCTTTTAGAATAGAGTAAAATACACTTAAGGCGGCGTAGGTCCTAATTTCATGGTTAACTATTGTGACCGTACTTACCTTTGCTGGCTCACGGTTACACATATCATAAAATTTTTTTATGTGTGGGTACAGGAGTTCTTTAAGGGGGTTACTTTAATCTACAGTATCTGGATTCAAAGGCCTACTATCATATAAACAGAATTTATTAGAACAAAAGAACAATAAGACATCATTACATTACCAACATAGCTTGCATCATTGCTTTGATCATAATTCTATGGTTCATTCTGTACATCTCTAACCTTCCCACCATTACATTATCATTCCCGCTTATGCAACTTCCAACCCTTTGGAAAAACTACGTGCCATTCATATGCTACTACGCACATCATTACTTTCAACGCTACACAGTGAGCATCCTGAACTGGCGTTTCATTTAATTTTCCTTCTATTTGTTCACAATTAGAATTACTTATCTGATCGTTACGATCGTCGATTTCTACGTGACGCGTTGCTGCCCGTTCCGCCTGAGGCCGGGAGGTAACCTTGATGCCCGCGATGCTCCGTCTGCCCACGTGTCACCGCAGCCCGTTTCCAATCCACCGGCGTCGCCTTCCCCCGGTTTCTTTCTTCACACGATGACTTTAATCGTATCAGCTCAGCAGCTCCACCGCATAATCACACATCAGCACAGCCGCACCAACTATCATTAACCCGCATCGCCCACGTGTCCGTGCACTGCTCCCCTTTTTTATTAAATTTCGTAATTATTCTCTCTTAAATAAGTTCACCACAATCCTTACACTCGCTTATTGCACAGTTCATCACAATTTTTCTTTCTTAAATACCTGTTGTCCCGATTACACTGGATTTCTTGTACATCAAAGCATCGCTCTCTAACCACCATTGCATACCGTCCTCACGCCATGCTGCTCAACCGCCAACTGTCGCTTTTGCGCGGTCAGACCGATCAGTTCCCACTACCCCGTGCGCTCGTTCACGACTCTGTCGATCCGTTCCGCCGCGGTTCCTCACTCTGCGCGCTACTTTTGAATGTGGTGGAGCGCCTATTCTTTGTGTTTTGACCAATACGGTCAAACTATGAATTTTCGAAAATTGTTAAAGTTTGAATTTTCTTCTTCCTACAACTACATTACAGATAGAGATTTTCCTTCAGGTAAAATTTGTTCTTCATAGTGAGTTCTTTCATTGTCATGCACATTTTTTGAAAGTTTTAGTATTTTCGCGCAATATGTGTGCTATTAAAAACTAGTGGTGCTTCCAACGCACATACTTTCTCGCTCTGCTTCTATACGGTCCTTATTTCACTACTTCATAAACAAGCAAAAGTGTATTAAACCAGCAAACCTTTTCGGTACCGAGACCCGACAACCGAAACTCAAATTCAACGAACCGGCACTTCTACCACTACGCAACACCAACACCGCCTGTGTCGAACAGAGCCATGAAAGAATAGAACCGACATAAAATAGTAAATGCATGATTAAGAAACAATTGATACAATGGTAATACGTTTTACAAATACAAGAAGAGAAGTAAAAAATCAAGAGAAGTTAAAAGTTAAAAATTTGAACAAATATATACAGACATTTCCAGGACATTTATCGCAATTTCTTATATTTAGTCAAAACGTAATTCTATCGATTTTATCTTTAGGAGCCGGTAATTTTCGACATGAGAAAAATATGTCTTTCAAACATGACCAAGAAAGGCAGCGATAAACCGCATTACGAAGTATTCGTAAGGCTAGAAAGTAATAATAATTTCGGAACCGTTAGAGAATGTAAGTTTATCGCATGCCTTCTGGTTATATTGTATTACAATTTAATGTTAAAATGCTCATAATTTTACTTAAATTGGTTCATACAGATATATACTAGACAAAGGTTGATTTGGCATGTCATACGCTTCAGAAATCGAATAACAGAGTTGAAAAATTGTTTAAAAGACGCAGTTAGGGAAAACACAGACAAGTACCGTCTATTTATCGGCATTGATTCTATTCGTGAGTAGAAGTACTTCAAATGATGTTCAATAAAGCATCTACACTCAATGTTTTTTTCCTGCAACATCACATTCATCAAATTAAAATCCCCCT
>JAHLJT010009039.1:0-21533 GCA_031308135.1 Acheta domesticus | reverse complement strand
TAATTTTTTTGAAAGATCTCTCACATCTTTAATATGCACATTATCCGCAATTTGTAAAGATGATTATATTTGTGAGTGTAAGTGCTTCAAATAAAGTATTTTGAAAACTCAAAAATTTTCTGTGAAAATGAGCTTCGAATTTCGCATTTTTAGTAGTGCTTAAACGCCATTTTCTCTTAAACGGCACATAATTTTTAAAAGAAAATTGCCATTTACGGCTAGGTTTTTGTGTTCTTTAATATTCTAAAATTAATGTTTCTGTTCTACCAATAGGAAACCGAAAAATTAAGAAAATGACAAAAAAATGTACTTTTGGCGATGATAGATGGTAGCTGGCAAGAAAGAGTATGTGGCAATTCCGAATAGCTAGCGAAGACCCAGGAAAATAGAAAACTAATACGGGAAAGTCTGTGCCATTCAAATAAGGTCGTGTTGAATTTTTTGAAAATATGAGTTGTTTTTTTCTATAATTTCCTGACAAACGAAAGTCCGCTCGGAATTGACTGCGCTTCGCTTTCGTCGTATTCTCACAACTAAAATTTTAAAAATACATTTGTTTCTGAATTACATGTATTTATCAAAACCACATCTTCAAATAAGGTCATGCTTAATTTTTTCAAAATACGAGTAGCTTTTCTATAATTTTGTGACAAACATAATAGCCCGCTGTAAATTTACAGCGCTTCGGACAGCTGGGTGCGTCGTAAATTAGAATGGGCAATTTTGTATATTATTTCTTTCTTCGTATCTTACATTAGAACTTTTGTTATACACTTACACATTAATATTTTATAAATAGTTTATTTTGAAATATTTGAATTAAGTAAAAAGAATTAATAGCTCTCAGAATATCGACAATGCATGGTCTGCAACAATGGAATTCACTTTGCGCTCGCGAATTTCTGTGAATTACGTATCATTGTTGTGACCTGAAGGAGCTGTATGAAAAGGAGTTATAATTGTCTAATTTATGTTGATATTTGCATGAAAATATTCAGTTTTCGCACCAAATGCTGTAGCATTTGTAGTGAGTAGAGAATTTGTTGCATGGTTTTAAAATACTCTTCTCTAATCATGGCCCTATGGAATGCATTTCTATATTGTCCAGGTTATCAGGCTTCTTTTTCCAATATAGGTTTACAAAACGTTTGTATTAAATTTTGTGCAGTTGTAGAATTCACACAGTTCTGACAACACTGCGATGGAAACAGTGAGTTGTAAGCTAAGATGTTAGTAGCGCACAAAGTGCAATATTTCAGTACTATATAGCCGTTTCCTCTAATACGGGAAAGTAAGTGCTGTTGTAGCACCACTAGGTTTGTTGATCTTATTATGTTGTTCTTGTTATATTACCAAATAAAAACAAAATATAATTTAAAGGAGTAATAAATTAATAAATCAGTTTTTAAAAGTAGGTTTTTTCATGACGTATTTGATTTTACTGCAAACACTGCAATCTATTTATATTGGTACCACTGCCTTCTTTAAACTCCATAGCTGAAAATATATAGGGGCCGTGTCTATTACGTCAGTGATGGCTCATATTTCGTGCAGAAATAGCGATGACGTAATGATTCGTGCAATGCCATACTATGAACGATTTTGTTAATGTAAAAGAGTTGTTTATAATACTGGTATACAAAAAATGTACTTTTGGCGGTGATAGATGGCAGCTGGCAAAAAAGAGTATGTGGCAATTCCATATAGCTAGCGAAGACACAAGGAAATAGAAAACTAATACGGGAAAGTCTGTGCCATTCTGTAGCATCACTAGTTGTAAACTTGTATTGTAAAAAGAAGTCTGATATCATAAAGCTCTATCAAGACACAATGACACGTAATTCGCAGAAAATCGCGATAGCGGAATGGAATTCAATTGTTGCGTTCCCTGCAATGTCGATACTCTCTTAAAGAACTTGCAATTTTTATTTACAATATTTGAAAATAAATAATTTCTTTAAAGATTAATGCGTAAATGAATAACAAAAGGTTGAATGTAAAAACGAACAAAGAAATAATACACAAAATTGCAAATTCTAATTTACGACGCATCTGGCTGTCTGAAGCGCAGCAATTTTGAAGAGGGCTATTTTGTTTGTCACGAAATTATAGAAAAACTACTCGTATTTTCAACAAATTAAGCATAATCTTATTTGAAGATGTAGTTTTGAAAAATATTGAGAAAACCAGCTGCTATCAATCACCGCCCAAAGTACGTTTTTCTGTCATTTTCCTCATTTTTCGGTTTCCTAATGGTACGAAAATATTAATTTTAGAATATTAAAGAACACAAAAACCTCGTCGTAAATGGCAATTTTTTAAAAAGAAATTGTAGTCGTTTTTCAGAAAATGGCGTAAAAGCGCTACTGAAAATGTGAAATTTGAAGCTCTTTTTCACAAAAAATTTTTGAGTTTTAAAAAAACTTCATTTGAAGTCATTTAAAGCACTTACATTCACAAATATAATGGTGTTTACAAACTGCTGTTAAAGTGCACATTAAAGGTTTGAGAAACCTTTCAAAACAAGTCGAAAAAATTTCATTTTTGTAGTTTTTGAAAAAACCAAAGAATAGAGCAATATGACGTTTATGTCATCTCATACAGTACATTTAGTACTATCCCTACCAGAAGTTTAAAGAAAAAAGTTTTAGCCGTTTCTGAGAAAATCTTGTTTTTGTATTTTTTTTTTAAAATTGCACAATATTGCACGTAATATTGAGCAAAAACTACTAAAATTTTCAAAAAAATGTACATGACCTTAATGAAAGAACTCACTTTGGAGAAGAAATTGTATTTGGAGGAAAAGTCTCTATATGCAATTTTATAGTTGGAGGAAGACGCCGACAAAAATTCAATTTTTTGAAATTTTTGAAAATTCAGAGTTTATAACCGACATGAGACCTACGCCGAAATTACATTAGTGAAAATTTTGAAAATGTCCCAGGAGCTTCATGTAAAGTACCCTCCAAAACTAAAATATCGGTTTCAAATTCCAGGGGCCGTGAGATCATTCAGATCGATCGGGGAGTATCAAATGTGGAGAAAATCGGCTGAACGATTTGGTACCTAGCGTTCTTCACAGACAGACGGACGGACTTTTGCTCTCAATTGTTTTTTCGGAATCAAGGACCCACAAAATAGGAATTCTGACTGCACCACGTGTTAGGAGGTTTTTTTGTCTTAATCTAGCAACTGGATTTATCCACTTTGTCGTTACCAGGGCCCTGTAATAAGTGTTTTTCTGTCGAAAATCCGCCGTTTTTTTCGCGCAGCATTACATAACTTTCCCAATACCATACGTACGCATAGTATACGAGAAAGTAAAAAATCTGTACAATACATTGGGCATATTTTGGGATGCTCAGGCGTGTAGTATTGTTATTTAGTCATATTTAAATTATTTCTTGTTGCATTCTGCAAAAGTTCTGTACTGTTGAAATAACTGCTTTAAAGATGAAAATAATTACATACTATGACCTAAGTTCGAAGGTTTCTGAAATTTTTCCCACAGAGTGGGTGTATCCTCCATCAATACAATAGAAAGTCCAGAAAGGTCGGATTTTGTATAAGACAGAGTAAAAAATATACACCTTCCGTGTCCGTGTACGTGTCCATGTCCGTGTACGGACATGAAAGGTGGGGTATAAGAGACTGCATTCTTTCATATTCATGAACGATAGTTGCAGTTTGCTCATGAGAATGCGGCTTTTCTTTTATAATACGCGAAATTACTATATATCTTGAACCTGCTTCATGAACCCTTGACTAGCGTTACTAGAAATTACTATATATCTTGTATATATCTTGAACCTGCTTCACTAACCCTTGACGTTTCTATATAATAGAGAAACACGGAATTTTGTGCCAATGGTACCTAATAAATCATATAAAAGCAAAACAATTATATAACGTATTATATAAAGAGATAAAGAGCGTTGAAATATTTTGACGAGGAAAGATAATGAAGTATCCCAAATATTTGAATATAGTTTGTTAGTTGCTTAACTGGAAATTACACAGATTGATGTTAAGAAAAAACTGTTTTACTTAGATTGGATATCAATATTAACAATATACTAGGTCAATTAGGCGTCGCCGACGCTGTAAACTGTTTTAAAACTATATTCGTATGTTGAAAATTTATTTCATATTTCATTTCTTTCATGCGTAGCTTTGTTTAAATATGTTCTTAGAGTATCTGGCATTGGACTTACCAATGAATCGTAGTATCTGTTAATGTTAAACTCCAGTTCAAAAATTCCCAACACTCAGTGGCCTTATATATTAACTTCAAACGGGAAATGAACTGGTCGTATTGCAATTTCAAAATTATCTCTGTAAAATAATACTTACAGGTATATGAATGTTGCGACAGCACAGCTATATTTTCAACTTTTTGTGTTCTAATATGAACATAAATGATCACCTGTAACTTGTTGCTCTGCGTTATTCTCTAATGCTAATATAATATCATTCTCCATTAGTTCGGAAAATTCTGACGCAAAATCTTCTACAACTACATTTGATTCTCCTGAGCTGCTTATCACTTCCATATTTTTGTCCCCTATTTTAAGATTTTAAAACACCACAAACTTGGCCTGATTTTTGTTCTGAAGGCGAATATATATAAGCATCACAAGGTTACTATTTTGTATGTTTATGTGTGTAAGTTGTAAGTTACATTAAATTGAAAATCGATTTTTGCACGCTTAAGAAACGAATTGTTTAGTATTTACAGTTTTTGTTTCCTTCCTTTTGTTTTAGAAATAAAATATAGGAAATTAATCAATAGGATGAAAACGTGTAGTGAAGTGAAGTGAAGTGAAAGGTACGATTATGGGTAGTCTACAAAAAAGTATCGAGCTATTATTATTTAGGTAAAGTGTTATGAGGTGCAGTGAAGTGATTTCATTTCGTTCTGTTTATTTCGCTAATCTAAAGCGTCTTTTATACGCTATTCTAACAAAAGTTGGTATTTATTGATTTATGTTTACGTGTGTTTTACGTGTTAGAAATGTAAAAATTATTATAAGTATTGTATATTATTATGTTGTAGGTAAAAATGTTTATCCATATTTGTCAGAATATGATTGTGAATTAATACGTGCAGGATGGTGTGTATGCGAGTGTACCTATGTCTTTGTATGATATGTATGTAAGCGTGTATGTTTGTATGTATGAATGTTGGTGTTATATGCAAGTAAGTTTATTTACTTAAATGTTAGTATATATGTAGTTTCATTTGTTGTATATGCATGTAAATGCATTTGCATGTTCTAGGTAATGACGAAGAGAATTTTTTTTTTATATTGATTTTTTATATATTGTTTTTATTATTAATTGTGTTTTGTAATTGTAAATGTACTTTTATATTTCTGTATTCTGCCACCGGGCAACATCAGCCCAATTGTAGAATAAACCATGGTGTAAGAATAAAGGTGAGACGGATCCCGAACGAAATTTCGTTCTCTTCTGCGCATGACGTCACGATGGATGCTCGCCTGCTTGGCGCCTAGTGAGATTGTATGGCTCGTTGCGTACACGCCGAATTTTTGTAATCGCGATTTGCTTTGTATTAGTAGTTTTCTAGTAGTTTTTTTAGTGGCAGAAAGGTGAACATATCGTGAATTGATATTGAAATAAAATAAACAATGTCGTCGTGCGCTATTTTTGGTTGCACAAACTGGAACAAGAAAACGAAGGGAACAGACATTAAGTATTTTTCTTTCCCGAAAGATGCCAATTTATGTGAAGCGTGGATACATTTTTGTAGAAGAAAGGATAAGATCAATGTAAAGAACGGTGTTAACTATAGTTAAGGTGTCTTTTGTTTCCGTAAATTATTTTATTGTAGTGACGTTAATTGTAATTATTTTCAGCGCGCATTTGTTCTATCCCCTTTGCTTAGGATAGCTTTGCAATACCATTGCGGTCAGGTATTGTTAAATTATACACCACAGAAAAGCCGAAACTTAAAACCTGACGCAGTGCCTACCGAGAAGTTGCCTATTGGTTTCGAAAAAATAAATCCTAGTCGAACCATTTGACTAGTTTGAAGGAATATGCACAAATTAGTGGATGTACTGTTATCACAAGCAATAATGGATGTGACGGGTAGTGTTTCAGAGTCAATTAATGAAAACGCAGTTTGTGGAGATAGTCTTCAAATTGATTTAACACAAACAATAAATAAGTTACGTGATGAAATTAGAATATGGAAAAGAAAATATTCTGAACTGTTTAGAGAAAGTGCAATTAGAAGAACAACTGAAGAAATTAATGACAATGATAAGAATGCAAAATAATAGTAGTATTTATTGAGAAATTATTTAACATTATTAACAATCCCTAATGCATCTAACAAATTCAGGGTGAAGGAACTAGATTTCTGGTCAGACATTACCTTACATCAGTCCAACTGCAATTAAACACATGTAGGACGAGATATGTCAGTTCTTTTTTCTTTGCTTCAGCTCGAAACATAAATAAGACAATAAAATAGAATAAAACAGCAATAAAATGGGTAATTCCTACTTCAACTACTTTAATGAAAAATAACTTTGTCTGCGGTCCCTTTCGTTCCTAAAATAGGTGGCCCATTTATTTCGTAAAAATAGAAATACCTGCTACATTTAGAGTTGTAAAGACGAATTAAACATTGAAGCACGAACTGATAAAGATACGGATGCCTCAAGTTTTAGCAGAACCCCCCCTAACGTAACTCAGGCGGGCGAAGACATACGCCTGCCCTGCGCTCGCCGAGCGCGAACCTCCAAGATGACGTCACGCGTAGAGGAGGCGTGGCGAGCGCCTGCGCACCGCTTCACCATTATATTTACGCCATGGAATAAACCTTGTATCTATCTATCTATTTATATTCACTTCACGTTCTTCAAATTTAATGTTCCAAGACAAATTGCAAATTCTACTTCACACTTCACTACAGAAGAAGAAGAAGATGATTTACAACACATTCTGCCGGGCGATATTCATTTAGTTTTTCTCGTTTGTCAATAATCAGTGTTGCCATCCTCATGGAAACAAATTATCCGCGGACTGAAAATAACCTCGGAATAATGGGGTTTGATTTCTGTCATACAAAGATTATAGATCCAAAACAAGAAAAAAAACAATTTTGACAATTTTTTGGAATTTTATGACTGGATCGAAAAACAAATTATCAGTTCTCCAATAGGGGACCGAGACGCGTTCAATGACACCTCTATTGTTTCAATGATATCTCTGACACCTCTTATGTCATTCAATGACACTTCTTATGTCTCAATTGGTGCTCGGGAAGTGGTCTAGCCGTGAGGCACGGAAATCTTCACACACGCACGGTATAGTAGTTTACTCAAATACTATATTGGGATTATAAGAAGAAAAATCTATAAATTTTTTTAAGTTTCTGGGTTCTATTAATTTTGTACAGCTGTTATTAGGTTAAAATGATTAATGAAATGCAGAAACAAATAGTTGAATATTCAAACTCGGATTTATATTTTATCAGTTTAGAATAGGTCTGAATGACTGTATGTTAAAAGTAACTAAAACATGGTCTTAAATTATGTTCATCACATTGAAAGTCATTAATGATTCGAATCTTGGCATGTAGAGAGTAAATATATATTGCGTCAAATTTTAAATAATTCATAATTGTGAAGCATCAAGACAACTTCAAATGTAAAGGAAATGTTTTGTACTATTAATTTCTATTATAATCTGAAATACACTGTATTTTTCTATCACAATTATCAGGAGTCTATTATAATTTAACACTTTTGAGATTAAGTTGTGTTCTGTGCGTAGTAATTAGTAATTTATTAATCCTGTAAACAAATTATCAATAAAATGAATGAGTGAATGACCGTATGAACGCTTTCTGCACTCCTTTCTGGGAAAACCTTTTGCATCTGTCACCTTTTCCTTAAGACGGCTGTCTCTTCGATCTCCCTGGAGATCTCTTCGATTTTGGATGAATCTAAATGAAATACTTTGTCGAGGAATTCGGTTTGTCTAACGGGAAATGGTGTCAATGGATTTTTAGATAACTTTATAAGCTGATGACGTACATAATGGCAATTTACTTCTTGAATTGAAAAATTCTAGATAAAGTATAACTCGTGACCGAACAAGTCTTTGGAAAAAAATGAACAATTTAGAAAGTCATAATTTTCTAAAAACCTGAGATGAAGACAGAATCTTTCGAAGTAAAGCACTCCAACGGAGAAAGTTTTAGGAAAAATTTTAAAATTATACGGCCTCAGATATTTGCGTATAGGGTATCTATGCATGTTGTTATAAGCCTAGAAATGTATTCTTTGATTCTGCCATGTGTCAACAGTCTATGTATTTCGCCTGCGAAGTATAATACAGAGATGGTACAGAAGTTTATTTGATATGCAGTTTTTGAAATCTTACAACTTTTTAAAATTGTAATTTATTTGTCTTCTTGTGTTTGCCTTGTCGTCTGCAAACAAGATTGTCTTTTAAAAATATATCTTCGTACGTACTTTGCAGGGACCGTTTCTACAAATCAACCATGGTTTGGTGACAATGAATGGGGTTCGACACACTGTCGGCATGCATTGACACATTTACGCAAAATGCAACAAGGAAGACAATATATACACACTTTTTCGGTCTTAATTTATCTTTAATATTGGGCATCTGCTATTATTAATAACATTTGCAAATACTCTAGAGGAGGATGTAAAACGTTTTAAAGTACATTTATTTCTTAAATACAACTAAATTCAAATTTAGTGCAAAATATACATCGTAAAAGACAAGTGAGGCTGGTAATCTCTCTCCGGCTCAGTACAAGAAAACATTGCAGGAATAATATATACATTATGTGTAATCTAATCTAAATTAGATTTTTCATTAGACTGTACTGTATAAACATCCCAAAAGGGATTCGATATGCACTTGGTTACATTAAAAAAACATAATCTCATTTTCTTCCATTGTAAACCAAATTGCTTTTCACAAAAGCATCCAACTAGATGGAGGGATGAATTATTATGTAAGATAAACATATTAAAAAAGTTACATGCGGAAGAAGAGTAATGTCAAGTGAGAATATCCCACAGTTTCATCCCAACTTTTTGAAATAGAACATCAAAATAAAAATATATTTTTTCTAGTTGTCTCTGTTCTTGTGTAAAAAAATTGCTGATATCATTTAACAATGAATTATTTTTGATACTGATCAACGTCTTTTAAAATAAGTTAAAATAATTAATAGAAACATTTCTTTTATTTCCTTAAACAAAACCTTTTTACCTTCAGTTCTTCATATATATATATATATATATATATATATATATATATATATATATATATATAAAGATTTTGTTCACTTTCCATATTTTTTTAATAATTACATTGTCTGCAAAGGTTTTGGTTACTTATGCTTATTTAAAATATGCTATATTGTAAGCGTAAATAATTTAGAAAACTTTCTTCTTATTCTAAAATGCACCACAAATTCAACAATGAAGGTTTTATAAATATATCCAAGCCTCCATTAAGGAAATGTTAAAAGATATTGCTGACCACATAAGTGGATACTACAAAAATATGTATTTATTCTACTGAGCATATTATTTGCATTTTTGTTTTCGTAAGCCCTTTTATTTCCTGTCTATCTCATGAAATAATGCTTATGTGAAACGAACAACAGATGTGCTGAAACATACATTGCTATCATTTTGCAACTTCATTGAACTCACACATCGACTCGACTTCGAGACAGTCAAGGGTATGAAGACATGCAACATTTAACACAGTACATAAAACACAATACACAATACCTATATACAACGGTACGCAACAATAAAGAAGACATTAAACAACATCAACAATATTTACAACATTGCACGTACAATAATGTAGAAAATTACGTTAATTACAAATTGTTTTCCTCTTCAGTTTAAATTATTTGATTTCGTATTTTCTGATCTTCCTCTAAGTCCCAGTTGATTGTTACATCTTGGTGTCCTCGACATGAGACGAAAACCTTGACGACTGCCTTACACCATGCAACGGGCACGAACAGAATCCTCCCACTGCAGTTCAGAGGTGATTTAGCAGGAGAAGTGATTCAATAATCCGTTTTCTGGGAATCCCATACGAAGGCAGAACGATCAATACTGGACCACGCTCACAGTGCCTCGAACCTGTACGACATGGGAGATAATTGTATTCGTGGACAGGGGCTAGGCAAAACAAAGTGCTTAAAATGCACAAATGCTGTTTTGATGTAAACAAAACCACTTTCTAGAGAGGTTCTCAATCATAGTCATTAAGGAATATAAAAGAATAATGATTTCGGCATGACGTTTCCAAAATGAAACTATTAATATACAAGATCTTTATTGAACATTACAGTCTCTTTGTACCAATAAACGAAATTGAGATACTTGGTTTTGAAAATAAAAGCAAAATAATCGTAAATTCAGAAGACAATCATTTAAATATATTAGCAAAGAAAGACTTTAACGTTAAAAGAGACATCTGGCGGTGCTCCCGTGAACTCGATCCACTAGCGATGTGAACAGTGGAGAGTAGAGTGCGCTCGAAAGTCCAATTGGATTGCAGTTCTTACTGCCGTCTGTGAATATTCACAGTAAAGGAAGCTGGTGAAATCTAAGGCGCAGAAGGTACATTAAATAGGTGTACATGCGAGTGGTAGTACCTATTTATGTAATAAACTAGAAGTAAGACTAAAGATAGCTAAGATTCTCGTTATTTATTAACTCGTTATTTTTCCTCACAAACAGCGTGTGTATTTGGTCGAATTCTTGATCAATAGGTTAAATTGTGAAAAATAAAGGGATTGTTTAATACCCATATGAATTGGGGCGCAGAACAGAATCCCTAGGGCATGCGATTCTTTTTCTCGGTTAACTTTCTGATTGCAGTCTCAAGGACATCAGGATGCCGTTATTCATTAGTATACATATTATATATTACATATTATACTAGTATAGTACATATTATACATTACATATTATACTCGTATATTACATATTATATATTATATATTACATATTATATTAGTATACATGAACATATTACAGTTCCATTGAATTTATTAAAAATTCACCGAACAAATATGATAGGCGAAGAAGGAAGTTTACCAATCAACACATTTTAAAGAATAATATGTAGACTCAAGATTCGATGGAGATCATTTAAATGACGTTAGTGTCAAATGGAAGGCAGGACCCAAAAAAAAGGAAATCTTCAGATCATGTAATTTTTACTAAAACTAGTGGTGCTACAACAGCACATACTTTCCCGTATTATTGGAAACAGCTACGTAGGATTGAAATATTGCACTTTCTACTCTACTAATATCTTAGCTATTATTTGAAAACTTCTAGTTCAACCAAGAAGCGAACAACTGTTTCCATCGCAGTGTTGTCAAAATTACGTGAATTCTACAACTGCATAAAAATATAATACAAACGTTTTGTAAACTTGTTTGGAAAAAGAAGTCTTATACCATAGAAGTCTACACCAAGTCACAACAATGACAGGTAATTCACAGAAATTCGCGACAGCGAAACGGAATTCAATTCTTGCATTCCCTGCATTGTCGATACTCTCTTAAAGAGCTAGCAATTATTATTTCTAATATTTGAAAAGAAATAATTTCTTTAAAGATTAATGTGATTAATAAATGTATAACAAAAGGTCGAATGTATAAACGAACAAAAATAATATACAAAATTGCAAATTCTAATTTACGACGCATCCGACTGTCTGAAGCGTAGAAAATTCGCAGCGGGCTATTATGTTTGTCACGAAATTATAGAAAAACTACTCGCGTTTCCAAAAAATTAGCATGACCTTATTTGAAGAAGTATTTTTGATAAATACCTTTCATTGAGAAAACTAGCTGCCATCTATCTCCGCCCAAAGTAAATTTCTATACATATTCTTAATTTTTCGATTTCCTAGTGGTAGAACGGAAATATTAATTTTAGAATCTTAAACACCACATAAATCTCGCCCTCAATGGCAATTTTCTTTTTACAATTTGTAGTCCTTTTTAAGAAAATGGCGTTTAAGCGCTACTAAAAATGCGAAATTTAAAGCTCTTTTTCACAGAAAATGTTTGAGTTTTCAAAAAACTTCATTGAAGTCATTTGAAGCATGGTCATTCACAAATATAATAATGTTTACAAATTGCTGGTTATGTCTATATTAAAGATTTGAGAAACCTTTCGAAAAAATTAGATTTGTGTAATTTTTGAAAAAAAAAAGAACTTTACGCCATATTTTAATATGATGTAACTGGCGTACCCGTGCAAGATCTCTCGCATGCTAAACCCCATCCTTTTCCTATCCCTTTGACTATCCTTTCTTTTAAGAAGGACCGTTGTTACTGAAACGTGTTTATTAGTTTGAAAATGTTTAAATGTAACTTCCAATGAACTTACAGAATATCAAACAAAAATAATAATACAATTTATGTTGGAAACGAATTTTCAATAAAGGCTTATTCAGCATTATAGATAGTTGTTCTTGGAAAAATTCATACTTCTTTAAAAACAACTTCTGAAGAAATTATTTAATCTTTCTCGAGAGTTTGCTTTTCACTTCCATTGATTGTAACAAAAATATTTGAAAAGGTTTTACTCTTCAGAAGGCCGAGTAAAGTAGTGCGAAAATACCCAAACAGGCATGTATAACCCTACTCTTTGCAATATTATTTAACTTTCCTTGATTTGTTATGTGGAATAGAGGAGGTTTTGGAGAGGCAGGGTTCCAGCTTGCTGAGGTGCGAAAATTGGAAAATTATTTCTATACTAAAAAGTATTGGATTATTGTCTGCGTTCTTACGTACCTCAAGAAAAGCAATTCCGAGCCAAAAAATAATCAAAATAATATTTTCACCTTTGAATACTAAATACCATTTGTTTTCATTAGAAACCATTTAGTAGGCTTAGACTTCACTTCGGTACATGAAAATGTTGCTCAAACGATGTTTGCGTATTGAATATCTTAAAGA
Organism: Acheta domesticus; assembly: GCA_031308135.1. Taxonomy (NCBI): domain Eukaryota; kingdom Metazoa; phylum Arthropoda; class Insecta; order Orthoptera; family Gryllidae; genus Acheta; species Acheta domesticus. Next base: position 8,506 of record JAHLJT010009039.1, on the reverse strand, counting down.
ATTGACACCTTGAGTTTAATATCAAACGGTGTATTATTTACAACATGAGTTTGCAGCTGGGCGTTGATGTGCATGCTTGCAGATACCGCCAACATTTAAACCGTGCGTTTGGACTGCGATCGTTGGCAGGGTCGAGTGACTAATACTGCGATTTTTCTAACTTTGCGCCTCAAGGCCGTCTTCACGATGGAATAAGTCACGGAATTTCGCGTCTTTCTCGGTCGTGCCGCTAGATACAGCACGAACGCGGCCATATCAAGCAGTGCTTGCGATCATGCGACTTCTAGCGGGAGGACCGAGAAAGACGTGATGCCGTGTGATATTCCATCGTGGCCATAGGGGCTTGATGGGCAGAGTTCGAAAAATCACACTGTACACACCGACGTGAGAGACAAGTAAAAAAATTACATTTTTAATGTAATTTTACATTTTTAATGTAAATTAAAATTACATTTTATTACATTATTAATTAAAATACATTATTAATTAAATTACATTTTTAATGTAATTTTTGAAAAAACAAAAGAATAAAGCAATATGGCGTTTCGTCATCTCATAAAATACATTAGGCACTATCCCTACCAAAAGATTAAAGAAAACATTTGGAGCCGTTTTTGAGAAAATCTTGTTTTTGTAATTTTTTAAATTGCATATATTGCACGCAATATTGCACGAAAACTACTAAAATTTTGAAAAACATTTACGGGACCTTTATGAAAGAACTCAACATGCAGAACAAACTTTATTTGAAGAACAAATCTCTATCTTCAATTTTGTAGTTGGAGAAAGACGCCGAAAATATTCAAACTTTCACAATTTTCGAAAATTCAGAGTTATCCGTGAAAATGGGACCAATGCCATGTTAATTAGTGTATTTTACTCTATTCATACAAGAAATTTAAAGAAAGTACCCCCAAATTTTACAGAATCTTTTTCAAAATCTCAATGCTTCGACTAGAACCAAATCAATCGTGGAATATCCATTTTGGAAGAAATCGTACGTATGGTTTAGGCGCTAGCAGTGTTCACAGACGGACGGACAGACAGACGGAAGTGCAGTTTGCTTACGCATCTGGCACCAACATTTTTTTACGAAAACTTACTTTTGTTATAATAACCATTTGTAATGCAACTTTCTTTTCAAAATTTTGTAAGTTTTTTCAGATAGCTCTGATGATGATAGCCAAGCTGTCGAAAAAGATATTTCAGCTTTAAATGAAACATTTTGATACCAGACAACATCAGTGTCTCATTCTTTATTGAAAAAAATATCTACATTCCCAACAGTTATACTCTTTATAATAATACTTCTAGTTGTTGCTGGAGAGCAAATCTTGAATTAAAGATTATGCAAATAAACCTCGTCAGACTGCACAAACCACTGTGTATGCAGAAAGCGTAAATATAAGATTGAGGAATCTAAGCCTTCTACGCATGTCGTCACAAAAATGGCTACCAGCAGCAAGGGCTGAAATATTGAGGTGGCCTTGATAGTATTGAAGCGCGGAACCAAAAATGTAACTGAATGTCGAGGAATGTCTGATCTTGTAGATTATGACGTGCAAAACGTTTCTTTCGCCTCAAAATTTTAGTTTTTAAGGCTCTAGAACGCTTTGTTTAGGAGTTATTTGAAGAAAACTTTGGTAAGTGTTGCGGGTTGCATTTGACTTGCATATTTACATGCGTTTACATGTTTAAAAAACCCGTCATATTTTAAAGTCAAAGGGCAATTCGTCACGTCTCCGTGAATTTTTCTTTCTTTAGAGACCTCGATTATAAAGATTGGTAGCGTGTGAGAGCCGCAACGGAAAGGTATACTACTGAAATAATACAGGAGACGATTGCACTCTTTAGCCCATTAACGCCCAACTTTTTAATTGTGATTTTCTTTGTTTTATACTGTTCCCTTCCTGCCTAGAAAGACATGTTTTGGTGTGTTTCTTTGGTATGTTAGGAAATTTAGGATTTATAACAATTTTTTTTTTCGATCCCCATTTGGGGATCATGGTCTATGGGGCGATGACAGGTATACAGTTTGTGGTGAATACAAATTTTTGTATATTTAGAAGAAATGTATTATACATTCAGAACATTTCTTCCTTACATTATTTTCCTTCATGCCACTTAGGAAAACAATCTACATGGAGTCCTATGTGGCATAATTTGCATTCTTTGCGGACGTTTTTTTTTTACATATGGCGCACTTCCTCTGTCTGCCTCCGTCCGTTCTCATCAAAAAATGATTTCACGTTGTACGAGAGGTCATAGGAATTCTTGTTTCCGAGGATTTGGTAAGAGCTGGTCTTCCTAACATATTGGGATCAGATAGTGATGAAAGATACATATATGACAATACAATTTGTCTTCTGAACTGCAGAATAGGAAGTTTTCCATTGGTCATACAATATAAAACATGAGCATTTGTAACTGCCATATCTACAAGCTTAGTAAAAAGAGGGAAATACCATTTTCCCCTCGAATTCTAATTCTTTACTTCTGTATTATCCAATCCATTTTATCAACCCCGCTCATGTACTTGTTATACTGAGAAATCAAATGAGGCTGATTTATCATTTTTCTTACTCTTTCCCCTCTCGACCACCTACTTGCTTTTGCCAGCGGTTGGATGAGCTCATCATTAGATAACATTTTCACTGTGTTTTTATCCTTCCATGTTACGCCGATAATCTTATTTTCTGGATCAAACCGATAATCATATGATCCACGTTCTTCTTTGGACATTTTTCTATCATCTTTTACTGGACATTTTTTTCATTCTGTCATATCTACAGGTACCTGTTGCACGCACGCCTCTTCCTGTTAAGTCCTTCAACAAAGAAAAGCTAGTAAAAAAGTTGTCAAAATAAAATTTATGATCACTTGGATTTTCAACAATTGAAATCATTCTCATTTCTACATTGCCTCCTAATCCATATGTAACTGCAGAAACATCATTATTTCGCTTTCCTTCGTACACCTCTGCATGATAACAGAAGCCCGTATTTGCACAGCACATCATCCATTGTTTAAAACCAAACCACACTGGTTTGATCTGGTACACGAAGTTTCCTCAGAGTTCACATTATCTGCATTATTAAACGCAGAACATTGAATTTCTAACGAGCCCGGAACGTCGTTCGGAGAACTGTCTTCCAAATCATCATCGTCAATGTCCTCTAAATCAGATACACAATCTACTTTCTCAGGTGGTAACTCAACAGTATCAATAGTCTCTGTGTCGTCATTCCCTTCAGAAAAAAAATTGGGATCATTGACGATGTCTACCACTTCCGACAATGTCAGGAATTTGTTTGATTTCATTAGAGCCTAGAATATATAGAAAGAGAAATCGTCAGTTGAAGCGGTCTAAAATAATACATATATCACGCCATTGCCCATGATCCCCAAATGGGGATCAGATTGTAAGACGGATATCACACACAAGTAACAACATAAACTTACTTATCGACACATCGGGGCATTCAGATAAGTTCAATTTACACGCAAATTACGCATATAATTTTTATAGGGTTACTTATGTGAATATAATTATTAATTCAGAAACTATCTTTGCTTGACTGGTGAAAAACCACGGCACTTGCTCAAAATTTGTCAATTATTTCTCTAACACACGTAGGACAGGCACTAACGCGCGAAGGGCAACTCACACAACATGGAGGAATACTGGCCGGTATCGATGTACGCTATGCAACCGATAATCGTCACAATATCATTGCAAAACAGCGCGATCCCCAAATGGGGATCATGGGCGTTAATGGGTTAGAGTGCAATTAGTCCTACCTGTCGAAAAGTTCGAAGAAACAATTTGGAGCCATTTATGAGAAAATGGCCTTTGAGCGTTTCTGAAAATGTGGAATTTTGACCTACTTTTCACAGAAAACGTTGAGTTCTCGAGAAACTTTACTTGACATTTTTTTAAATCGCATGTACTCATTAATATAATAATGTCAACAAATCGCCGTTAATTTAATCACGTGAGAGGCAAGTCACCGTATTAACCACGTGAGAGGCAAGTCAAAAAATTACTTTTTTGCATTTTTTGAAAAAACAAAATAATAGAGCAATATGGCGTTTATGTTATCTCATAGAGTTCATTAAGTACTATCCCTACCAAAAGTGTAAAGAAAACAATTTTAGCCGTTTTTGAGAAAATCTTGTTTTTGTAATTTTTTTAAATTGCACATATTGCACGCAATATTGTGCAAAAACTACTGCAATTTTCAAAAAAAATGTACATGTCCTTAAAGAAGGATATCACCATGAAGAATACAGTTTATTTGAAGAAAAAATCTCTATCTGCAGTTTTGTAGTTGGAGGAAGACGCCGAATAAAATTCAAACTTCCGCAATTTTCGAAACCTCAGAATTATCGGACCTATGTCACCTTAATAAGCATATTTCATTCTATTCTTACATGAAGTTTAAGAAAACATTTGGAGCTATTTTTGAGAAAATTTTGAAAATGTCCGGGGGGGGCTTCATGTAAAGTACCCCCCAAAATTAAAATATCGGTTTCAAATTCCAGAGGCCGCGAGATCAGCCAGATCGATCGGGGAGTATCAATTTTGGAGAAAATCGGCAGAACGGTTTAGCGTTGTTCACAGACAGGGACGCACGGACGGACAGACGTTTTGCTTTCAATTGGTGTTTCGGTACCAAGGACCCACAAAATAGGGATTGTGGCTGCACCACGTGTTAGTAGAGTTTTTAGCAATTGGATTTATCCACTTTTTCCTTACCAGTAATCCGTTACCAGGACCCTGTAATAAGAGTTTTTCTGCGGAAAAATCCGCCGTTTTTTCGCGCAGCGTTACATAACTTTCCCTATATTACACGTACGTATAGTATACGGGAAAATAAAAATTAGTGAAAGTCTCCTTCATATTCAAGAAAGTAAATGTGATAATACTAAAATAAAATAACTCAATAAGTGTATTTATGTAGGTAAAGTTTACGTTCATACTCGGAGGCAGAGGGGTTCGTTGCATAGTGGGCAGCGCATACGCCTTCTTCCACTGGGGTAGAGCTTCGTTCTCTGGGTAATCCATGAGGAGCCTGTGGTGGGGACAGGGAGCACTCGGCACGTTTAGTCGGGGTTTTACCTTTCGATCTGCCTTTGATTTCATCTTTGCTCCTCCATTAGCATCACTATCTTGTACTCATTAAGCCGTCATGATTCATGATTTTAAGAATGAAAGGGGTGCAAAGCTCAAATAAACTAATAAATATAAATAAAGTCCCACATGTAGGAATATTATTTTCCAGAAATTAACAATTTTATGTTATATTGCATTTACCCTTCGATCGATCGCGCGGGCGGTATGAATGCCGCCTTTGAAAATGAAGTGGCGATGCGCGTTGATGTTTGAACTCAGCTTGGCGGGAACTCTGATGAATACGTAAGAACATTTTTCATTTATTTTTGTAATGAAAATGACATAGTAATCCTCTTATACAAATTATTGTTTACATGAATTGGTTATTAGGAGTAATTTGTAGGTGATTTCTGAGGATTTTAGTAATCTAGATTCTTAATACTTACTATTCCCGTTTTATTATAACATATTTAACTACCTACACATTCTCTCTCCCCCTCTTTTCCATTTTTGTTACTGGATTTGTACCCTCCTACTTCATTAGATTTTAATTCAGATATTTATTATGCCACTACTATATTGTATGTATTTGTCATCAGTGATTTGTGAAGCCAAAGTATAGGACTGATTTTGCAGATTATCTCCAGAAATTTCTTTTCTGGAGAATAATTAAGACTGACGATCAAGAGAAGCTGTAATATTGAGAAAAGGGAACGATGTTCGTCGGCGGCAAAAATACCGCCCGAGTTCGCGCATGTGACACTAAATCGCGCGAGAGCCCGAGGGTTAATTAGGAGTTATGATTTTTGTGCATGGTTGTTAAATTTGTAAGATGATTAATAACTATTAACGCTTTTTTGTTAATACATATTAAGTAAAGAATAGTGCTGGACAGAAATAACTCCCATTTTGCCAACCAGTGAATAGTGTTAGTGAGAGTGCTAAGGAACCTTTCTCATTATTGTATGCAACATTTTTCATAGTTGCATACCAATGGGGTGAACGACGGATCTCAAAGTAGTTTTTCCTCTATTTTTGTTTAGGTACGATGTTATTATTTCATTAATTACTTTTCCAACGCTTATCGGATTTTACCAAAAAAATCAAACCGTCGCCACATCCATATTCGCGTATGGGAATTCCAGAATTCATTTACTCTGAAACTGCCAATGATCATTGTTGATGGTCGCCAATGTAAAACTTTGTTTTACATTGGCGGGGTGGGAGAGCTCAAAGTTTTGATGGGAGACTTTCTTAAAACCACTTTCCCTTGTTCTTGCAATAGAGAGTTCCGAAATAGCAAAAATTAAGACTGTCAGCACCTGAACACATCGGCGTTAAAATCTGATTTCCAACATTAAAAATTTCAAGAAAATATCATGTGTCACTCGTCCTGGGATTTAAGTATTACGTTGAATACACAGGTGTGACAAATACTATTAAATCCTTCAGTTATCTTGCTCATTGATGCCTAGTGATTTGTATGTGCATTTTCATTACTTCATGTTTAAATTATGTAGAAATAACAAATAATTACATTTTCTAAAACGTACTATCTAAATGGGAAAAAATTGAAATGTTAATAACAGAAACAGGATGACTTTTGAATTTTTATACTCAAATTTAAGTTGGATAATATATTCTTTTATTATTTATTACATTCGAACAGAGAGTTTGAAGCGCAACGCAACTAGAGAAGGCACGCACATACAGATAAGACTTAAGGTTATCTATAATGTTAACTTATTTACGTTAACGTACTTGCCTAGAACATATATACTTCTGCTCCAGCTGTGTAAAGTAAGCAACATATGACTCGTCTACCAACGCGATAACGCGTTGTGGTGGCGTCCATGAGCAGACATGTTGCAATTCTTCGGGAGAAACGTGTCCCTTCTTCTGTATGTTCTGTCATATTCCTCACATATACGTGTGTGTCATACGTGTGTGTTTACGACCATTAGTCTGAATTATGACAAGCCTGCTACTGACCATAAAATCCTTATCTTCTTAAGTACGAGTAACTTCTATGTACTGATCGCATGATTGTAACTACCTGTGATGTGTTATTTTATAGTTTTTATTACTTTGTATTTTTGTTTTATTTTACAGTTTATCACTTCGGCGCATGGAAAAAAAATTGAAATTTCAGTAAGAATGCAAATTAATATGATGGCTCATTGAGAATGGTGAATGCTAATTTCACAACGAACGATATTTACACTTACAGAATGCATTAACCACTTTATGGGCAAACAATACATTTCTCTTTCTTTCCAATAATCAAATGTTATTTAGATATAATGTCAGCATATCCATGTCTCTGATGCCTCATACCCCATATTGTGACAGATATGACTCTGCGCGGCACCCATAGATTACGCACGATACAAGGTGTGTAAATCAAATAATGAGACTAACCAGTCCATTAGATATATAGTGATAGACATAACAGTGACACAGTGAAGTAGTGTCGTTCAAACGTTCCCTCGGCTGGAAATATATCACTCGCAATGTCGTAACATTTTCCATCCTTATGACGTAAATTGCAGAGAAGTGTGTGCATGTGTGAATTAATGTGCTGTAAATATAGATCAAGAATAAATGAGAGTCTGTATCAATATAAGGAAAGAAGACCGAACAAAACTATAAACGCACTTTTAAAATCAAATAAATGTATTAGTTCTAAGTTTAGAATATTAATTAGTTTATTTAAGATATGCAATACCCAAGCTTCTCCAGCCTAATCGGCAGAAGCAAATGTACTCCTTTGACTGAATAAATTTATGCCTCTACATGGTAACAAGAGAAGGGAAAATGGAAAAAAAGAACGGTCCTTAACATTTGATTTTGCAGCACTGGAGATACGGTATATGGACGGGCATATATATTCATTTTTAGGAGACAGGTCATTCATTATGATGATACAGTTGATCTGGTAGAATTCTGAAATGGAAAACAATTATGAAATTTGTTTCAAAGAGCGAACATCTAATTTAAGACTTGTTCATAAATAACAACGTTCTTACAAACAAGAATAAAAAATAAACTTTACTTCCGTGAAATGTTATTTTTGTCGTGAAGCGCTTGGGAGAATAAATAAAAAATTCTGGACTTCCTTTTCGGCGCCAGTCGCTATAAATACACGCGCCTTCGGGAAGGAATCCCGCGCGCCTCCGCCAGCGCGCCCCGCGGGGTGAGTGGCCGCGCGGGCAAGTGGCCTCGGCAGGCGTCACCCGTGGATCAGACGCAGCGGGGCTTCTTCATTAGAGGTTGCAGCGCCGGAGACACACGATTGTTGCTCTCAGAAAAGATGTTAATCGCAGGACAGCCCTGGCGCGGCAATTTCTTTATTTCATACTTTGTCGCATTGCGGTTGTTTACGTGCCT
>JAHLJT010009038.1:0-20074 GCA_031308135.1 Acheta domesticus | reverse complement strand
ACCGACAGTCCCTAGTATCTACTCCTTAGGTAGCTGGTTGCACCCTGGAGTTGATTTTATATTCAGCGCACATAAGATCTGTAGTCGTGATTTAGAGGGTAGTAATAATAAAGGTAATTGGAAAGTAAGAAAAATTCATCAAGCAATATAAGGAAGCTTAAGTTTTGTACGACGTAGTGGTATGTAAGATCTCTATTTTATGTATATATGCGTTAAATTTGATTTGTACTCTGAAGCATATTTTCAAGGATATACATTCTCATAACATATAGCCATGGAAGGCCTTGTCTTAGCAAAAGAAAATATGACTTGCAACATTTTTATGAAACAAATTATCTTATCTTTAAGTTCCTCACAGAGGAGGCTACAAGGAGTGATGACAATATTAGAGGGAGAAAGAAAAACAAAAAAGACAGAGAAACAAACACGTTTAGAGAAGAGAATGCCGAAAGCGAAAGCCGACGCGAACGAGAAAGCGGAACAGAGGTAAATGAGATGGGGTGGGATGACAAGGAAGGACAGAAAATCAGGAACGATACCAAGACTCATGGATAGGGACGGGACGGGAAGGACGGGACGGAGAGGGACGGACGGAGAGGGACGGGACGGAGAGTGGACGGGACGAAGAAGGGATGGGACGGAGGAGGACGGGAAGGGAGAGGGACGGGAAGGAGAGGGACGAACGGAGAGGGACGGGACGGAAAGGGCGGGACGTAGAGGGGGACGGGAAGGGAAGGGACGAAAGTAGGGAGTCGCGACAGAGCAGGAACAGAACGGAGTGGAACGAGATGGGAATGAGACAGTGGGGTAAATGGATAGAGTAGTGTAGAGACAGCAAGGAAAGGAAGGAAAGGCTGAAGAAAAGGGTTTCGTGGATTGCGAAGGGGTCCCCAGTGTAGGAAAGATAGTGGAATACGGGAAGAGAGAACGAGATGAAGGTGCATTGCGCACGCGCCTAGAGGCCTGCAGAGTGACGCAAGCGGGAACAGCTGGAAGAAGCTCAGCGAGAAGCAAAACACCCTCCAGGGGTCGCGAGGGCGCGGGAGCAAAAAGCGGTCGGGGGCGGGCGAGGGGCACGTGGAAACTCCGCTCTCACAGTCACAAAAAAGATACGCGGTGCGGCGTTCACTCAACGCAATGGCGTTCATCATCAAAAAGAAACATTTTTCAAATGTCTGATAATAGTAAATCGTTTGTACTAATCATAATTACACAATTGCTAAGTGGTAACCACAAAGAAACTAGTGGTACTACGGATTGACACAGACTTTCCATATTAGTTTTCTATTTCCTTGGGTCTGGGCTAGCTATTTGAAATGTTGCAACATACTCGTGCCATCTGCATTTATCGCCGCCCAAACATTTTTTTAACATTTCTTAACTTTTCGGTGTCCTAATGGTAGAACGGAAATATTAATTTTAGATCATTAAAGGACACAAAAAACCTCGTCCTCAATGGCAATTTACTTCGAAAAATTTGGAGCCGGTTTTAAGGAAATGGCGTTTAAGCGCTACTAGAAATGCGAAATTGAAGCTCATTTTCACAAAAACATTTTTGAGTTTTCGAAAAATTTAATGTCAATACTTCAATTAAAGTCGTTTGAAGCACCTTAACCATACAAATACAATAATTGTTTACAAATTGCTGGTAATGTGCGTATTAAAGGTTTGAGAGACCTTTCAAAAAAATTACATTTGTGAATTTTTGAAAAAAACAACAACAAATAATTGCCCCAAAATGAACCTTACGTCATATTAAAAAGTGCAATTAGCACTATCCCTTCGAAAAGTTTTGAGAAAAAATTTGGAGCAATTTATGAGAAAAATGGCGTTTGAGCATTCCAAAAATGCGGAATTTTTAGCTAGTTTTCATAGAAAACGGTTGAGTTCTCGAGAAACTTTCTTGACATTATTTAAAGCACATGTACTCGTAATATAATAATGTGAACAAATCGCAGTTAATGTAAATATTAACAACGTCAGAGAGAAGTAAAAAAATCACATTTTTTTTAATTTTTTGAAAAACATAAGAATAGAGCAATATTTTAAAATTCACAAAAATTGCGCGCAATATTGCGCGAAAAACTACTATAATTTTCAAAAAAGGTACAGAATCTTAATGATTAGAACTCTCTCTGAAGAACAAATTTCTTTAGAGGAAAAAAATCTTATCTTCAATTTGGTAGTTGTAGGAAGACGCCGAAAAATGTTCAAACTTTTGCGATTTTGAAAATTCAGAGTATAACCACTGAAATTCGGAACTATGCCATATTTATATATTTTATTTTATTCATACAAGAAATTTAAAGACAAAATTGGGAGCCGTTTGGAGAAATTTTGAAAATGTCGGGGAGCTTCATGTAAAGTACCCCCAAATTTTGAAGAATGATTTTCAAAATCTCGGCACCGCGAGTGAAACCAGATCGACCGGGGAATATTCATTTGGGAAGAAATCGTACTTATGGTGTAGCGCTAGTATGTTTCTCAGACATGTTATTTTCAATATTACTTATACTCAAAACGAATTTGTGACTTGACATCTGGGTTGTCATTGAAAATACGGCAATCTTGATTTTAAAAGGTAAACCGACTAAAACAAAAAATTATTTATAACCTTCAGAAATAGTAAGCAGAATGGCAAATTAAACGAAAAAACATAAACAACACGCTTAAATTTATTAATTTTTATACTTGATAAATAATTTTTGTTTCAGCCGGTTCAGCTTCTAAAATCAAGATGACGATATTTTCAATGACAAACCTAGATGTCAAGTCATAAGTTCGTTTTAAAGTAAAGTATAGGGAATATTGAAAATTATGTATTGGGCCACTTTCATGTTTATTAATTATTAAGTTTAATTCATTATTTTAAATAAATGTAGATTTTAGTTTGAAGTAGCTTCAAAATAATGTGATTACTACTTGGCACAACGTATCCTCAATGTGGAAATGAAACCTTTTGTTTCGTAAGTTTTCAATGTTTAAAAAAAATACTTAGTAAAATCTAAAAGTTGTAATTTTTACTGAAGTTTTGTACATAGCAGTCTAGTATGTGTGCAATTTCAGATTTTTATCTGGTCCCCCAATTAGATGGTCGAGCGATCAGTGCGGATTTTACTTTTGGTATACGTACCATATACAAGTTTATCTATGGGGAGCTCGATATTACAGTTCAAAATATGGAAAAAATCAAAATTCCAATTTTTCAAGAGGATATAGTTTTCAAGGGATACGTTTATACCAATGATATTTTACAAAAAGGAACTAACTATATTGTTGTGTGTAAAAGCACAGAAAAATTAAGGCTGTGATTCTATTCCTTCTTTGAAAAATTACTCCCTGAAAATCGAATTTCGTTCGTTCGCGTTTCATAGATTAGTTGCAAATATTTCCCAAATAAAAACATAGAAGGTAGGTAAATAATAGTTCTATTTGCAGGCCTGAGTATCCGAATCAAATGCTTTTTATTCTAGAATGCTATGGCAACTCAGAGCTGAGTATTTTAGGAAAGAGTAAATGTCTGCAAACGCGAAAAATGCCGCACGGTCGCGATACAAAAATGCCGCTATTTGTAAACCAGGTATAATAAAAAAAATTGAAAGATGTTTTTGAAACAGCCAAAAATATAAGGAAATTTATGTACAAAAATATGAATTTTTCGAGATGGTCGAGCGATCAGTGCTGGACCACTTAAAATGGACTAACCCTTTGGCAAAAATCCTGTGAATAGTTAGGCGACAGTGCTGTTCACAGGCGCGACAGATAAGCGGATAGACGGACAGATGTTTTGAAAAAAAACTCTTGGAATCAGGGGACCCCAAAATGTGTATTTCAGTTGCAATACTGAAATTGATATTTGCGTAAGCATATAAACTATCTCTCCATAAAATAACTGGTATATGGTACGTATACGAAAAAGTAAAAACAAGCGCAGGTATTATTGTGATGGCTTGTTTACCAACTCTCGGAAACGAATTAACAATTAAATATTTCACAAGAAGATAAGATATTTTGACCCGACTTCTACGTTTTCTTTTGACAAATGATTCAGGAGATTTACCGAACACGCATACGCTGCCTCGCTTCCGTCGTTTCCAAAAATCCGGTGCCCACGAGCGCATTCGCTAAAACTCCGGAACCGCTCGTCGAAAGGAAGCGTGTAAATCGTGCCTAAGGCTATCTAAAATTTCAATGATCTAAAGAAACACCCCAAGCTCTCATTTGTTTTCACGGACTTCTTTTCTTTAAATCACATCATCTGCATGTCACTTCTTGATTCTCCTTTTCTCCTGGCCACACTGGTGATATTCTTTTGTTTTTAAATTTACACATTACTCATTATTTGATTTTGTGCAACATACGTATTACTCGTTCGCTTTACATTTGCAGACGCAGAATTAGGAACTAATGTTGTTTTGAAAGTGAAGGCCCGAACAAACAACCGAGAATACACGAATGGTCCGATGTCAATCAGCATCTGACCAATCAGCCGAAGGCAGCACAAGCGCTACGGACACAGCTGACGAATTATGCCTTATCTGAGTGAGCTGGAGTCGTGCTCTTAAATTATATAAGATAATATACAATAAAATACATCACACCACACGCTATCACAACATTCACAACAATATTTTTGCACTTATCTACTGCTAATGGTTATGTTCTTGCCCCGCCGGGTTGTGTTTGCTGCTCACCGCCATCTATATCATATTAAACGGTCAGTATATACTGCAGACGCGCGTTTCTCATTCAGTCGGCGGTGACTTCATGTAAACAGACCGCAGCGCTCCGTCTGCAAATGTAAAGTGAACGAGTAGTACACAAAATTTACAAAAATGAATAGTGAAGGATTGGTCTTCTTGCTACTACGACCGCTGTTGATGGCATTAATTTATATCACGTGCTAGGGATCTCTTTTGATAAGTTGAGAAAGAAAAACGAAAAAGGAGTGATAGAAATTATCGGATTCACATTTTTGTGAAATGTCACATTATTCTGCTTCTCTTTCTTCTCTGCTCTTGAATGTATCCAACCCAACGCACTTTTGGGAGATGGGTGGTGTCCATGAACATCGATTCAGGGCGTGTCATTTATAGCTCGTCCTTGACACACTGGAAAAAACATTTCGCAAGTTGAAGCCAATGATACACGCTCTACATTCTGCCAAGTCAGACGCTTGTGTTATATCTATAATTTCTAGTATATATTTTTAATATATATTAAATAAAATAAAGAACAAATTTCCTGAGTTACTAATTTATAGAAATTGTTCTGAAAAAAAGTCTTCTGATATGCAACTTAATTATCTATGTGATGGGATTCGATCTTATTTCGGAATAATAACGTAACTTTTGTAACTGTCACTGGCATTTTTAAACACAAGTAACAGCATTTTAATGGAGACTTCGAAAAAGGGGCGTGGTTCCCATGACGCAAGTCTCAATAAATATTCAAATAAAAGCAAACGAAAGATCGTGGAATAAAATGGGTTTCGCCATATTAAAGAGAATATATCTAAAATTCGGATTCTGTTAAAGGTAAAATAAACGGATCTTCTGCGATTTTCCCTTATTTTTGGGGTATAATATACCTTAATCGTTTATACTGTTTTTAAATGAGCAGTCTGAAAATCATCTTTAATCTCCCTCAAGGAAAAGAGAATCTACTCGTATCACATTCTTCATGTTAGATGACTGTGAATCAGACTTTTTGCGACGTGCTGAAACTACCCTAAAAAGAATAAATAAACAACATGCAAAAAACGAAACACTTTCCTCTTCGCGCATGAAATAGTTACAGCAAAAGTATCTTTCAATAAATGAAGTGTTCTGAAAATAGAAACTATCTACCGAAAACAAAAAATAATCATTTCTAGCAGTATGACCAGAGCTTGATTTCAGGGGGAACGCACCGGAACGGCTTAGATCCTTTAATACTTTGATTTTTAGATGAACCAAACTTAGATGAATTCAAAACGTATGCATAAACCCATTTACATTCTGAAATGCTTTGAAGGATAAATGTAATTTTGTGTTCTTCTTCTCATTTTGTCTATATCTGAGTAACCGATAACAGGAAACTTCAAACCTTTTATCAGTACATTTCTGACTTGCGAAAGTACCGAAATTGAAATTGTGAAAATATTTACAAAATGCTCATTTTATTTCTCGGTACATAATGTATTATTCCTGAATTCAAGTAAATTAAATGAAATCAATTAACACGAATAGAATGTATGATTAATTGACCTCTTTCATACCTAAATATATAGTAAAATCAAATTAGTTGTCGAAAAAAGTAATGATTATACGAAGTTACGATATTAATTACAATATACATTAATTTAAATTATATTAATTATAAAGGTTATTTATAATTATTAATCAATAAATTAATAAAAAGGAACAATAAATTTATATAAAATTAATCAATTTGTCACGTGTTCTGGTACATTTAATTTTAGAAATCAAGCACCGAGTATGACTATAATTTATTACATAATACGTTACACTACCGTTTCCTTGTGGCTAAATAAACATCGTCGGCAATTTTTGGTTTACAATTTGCGACATATAAATGGATAAAATAAATTAGTAACCAAGGTAAATCATAGTTCACGTAGTACAGCTGTGGCATTTGAAAGCGCAGAACAAACGCTCAAGGGAGTAAATACGCGAAGACAATGCGATAATTCTAGACTGCTATGGATTATGAAAATTTCTTCTTGGATCATAAATTACGGTAAAGTACCAGGTTGATAAATATGTATCTCTCTAATTCAGTTTATATTCATCGTTTAATAAAATGAATTTACACGTAATTCACACGGCTCCCGAGAAATGCTTGGGAGTCTCTGCAGTACGTGTTTATAAATATACATAACTCTAACATGACATACGCACGTCTCTTCTCCAATCGTAATTTACGACAAAATGCCAGATTAATTAGTTTGTATTTTTCTAAATGTTTATTTTATATTCAGTGTTTAATAATAATTAATAACTTTGAAATGACAGGATTAAATATATCCCTCCTTACACGAAAACAACCGTCATCCACTGATTTTTTAATGTACACCCAGATATATTCATCCGGGGACGGACATATGTTTTCAAAACTAGACTACAAAATGGCTCAGGTTTTCGCGTACAGTTTCATATGTCTTGAATCGAGCCAGCTTCACGGTTACTCCCCATCCTTTTATCAGCTACTATGTAAGGACACCGAAAACCCCTACCACGCGTTCTCTTGCGGTCCCTTTCGCTCCTCTGAAGACATTCCCGCTGAAGAGTACCTTCGCGTTCCCCGAATATCGCGTACGTCTATCTTGGAACTATACCTTTACACACTTGCCCACAGTATCCCTTGGCCACGTCGAGGAAACGTAGTTATCGGTTCCTCAAGTACTCTGTTCCTGAAAGCCCAAGAGATTATTCTTTCTCCTGTATAGCATGTCCATATATCTATCTATCTATCTATCTATCTCTCTTCTCTCTCTCTCTCTCTCTCTCTATCATATATATATATATATATATATATATATATGGATATATATAGTGAAATACATATATATATATATATATATATATATATATATATATATAGGATTATATAGTGAAATCCAGTACAGTTCTCGATTAAATATTTATGTATTCTTTAATTCGCCCGAGTAAAGTAGATGATGCTGCTGCAACGGTTCTACGCAAGTGCATTTGGATTGGAACCACGAAGCCATAGAGTTTTCCTGCGTGAGTGCGACAAAGAATAAGAAGATGATGAAGAAGGAGCATCAAGAGGAGAAAGAGCCAGAAGAGGAGGAGGAAAAGAGAGGAAGAGGAGAGGAAAGAAGAAACAGGAGGAGAGAATAAGGTTACGAAGAGATGGATGAAAAAAGGAAAGATGATGGGGAGGAAGTAAAGGGAAATAAGGGATGAGAAGCAAAGGGGGTGGAAGGAGAAACAAGGAGCAAATAGAAACACAAGACGTGATCTCCAAATTACTTAATCTACTAGATGAGAAAGGAGTGTTTAGCCACCGTCAGCTCATCGCCCTAAGCAACCACGGGTCGGGCGTAGGAAGCGCTCTACGGCCGCGCCCCTTGCGCACGCCAGGCGCGTGAGCGCGTGGGCGTGGCGGACGAGCGAGCGGATGTGCGGAACGCGCGCAAACAGCGCGAGGGCGCAAGGTCGGCGGTCGACGGGGTCGCGGTACCAGCCGGCGCCAGCCACCACCCGCGCTCCTGCCGCCGCCCCCACCCCCGCCCCCCGCCGCGGGCCAGATCGAAGCGAGGGGCACGCCCCGCCCGCGCTGACCGCCCCACCCCGCCCCGCCCCGCCCTGTCGCCCCTCGGCCGCCAGGCGTTCGCGCGCGCGCTCCGGGCCCGCCGAAGGAGCTGCCTCGCCGAAGCGCGGCCTGCTGCGTTGCGCGCCCCCGAGGGATGGGCTGCTCGCGGATCTGAGGCGCACCCTTTCCGTCGCTGGGCGTCCAGCGGGTTGCACTGATGCAGCTACCCTGCGGCGCTGGAGCGAGCCTGCTGTGGGCCGCTGAAGGAGCCGTCTCGCGGGGCTAAGGTGCACCCTTTCCGTCGCTGGGCGTCCGGCCTCAGCGGGTTGTACTGATGCGGCTACCCTGCGGCGCTGGAGCGAGCCCTGCTGAAGGAGCCGTCTCGCGGAGCTTAGGTGCACCCTTTCCGTCGCTGGGCGTCGGGTGCCCGCGCGCTGGGCCACTGACGCTGCCGCGGGCCGCTGAAGGAGACGCGTTGCGGCGCTGAGGCGGGTCGTGCTGCTCGCTGAAGGCGTGGCGTCAGCGCGCTGGCTCGCTGACGGTGCAGTCGAGCGGCGCTGAGGCGCATTGCCTTGCCATCGCTGAGTGCGGAGCATCTGGACGCTGGACCGCCGAAGGGCTGTATCACGGTGCTGAGTCGACAGTCCTGCCGATAGCTGAACGTTGTACATCGCATCGCTGGCGTGTCCTTCTCGCTGTGTGTTAGCGCAAGGCGTAAGTTGCAGGGCTGCTGACTTGCACATTCACGTGGTCCCTGCACGAACGCTGTCTGGCAGCACTGAGTTGCGTAGCCTCCGCAGAACGTTGGCACCTACTCGTGAGGGTCTGGGTAGAGCTGAGGCTCCTGGCGGCGGAGCGGTGTGTCGGCTCCTCGCTGAGGGCTCCACGCCAGCGTACAGGCAGCTGGGTCGCTGACGGAGCAGCCTCATTTCTGAGAGTCGTCAGCCGCAGCCATGGGTAATACCGAGAGCCAATGTGACGAGCGGCGTCAAGAAGCAGGCCGGCACCTCCACTCAGAAGCTTCTACAAGCTGGTGGACCTCAAGGGTGCGTACGCTGGCGCCCGTCTCATAATGTCGTTGTTTTCAAAATCTTTCACACTTCAGTTTTACACGTTAAAGAGATTCTAAAGAATTGCTGAGGTGTTTTAAATATTTCTTAAACTTTGCGAATATGTCCATTCCTAATAATTGTTTTGTATCAATTCCTTCCTGGTTAATATTTTTTTGATTAATTTTTTTATGTGTAATGAGATAAAATTTTGGAATATTATAATTGGTACTAAACTGTACCGTCTTAACACAGGAATTGTATTTCCTTCTTTCATTTTCTGTTGCTTTGTTCCTATCGGGACATTGGCACTCCAGTGCAGAAAACTGACAAGTTTTTTTGTAATTATGAACTGATGAATAGTGATTTTAATTGTGTTATCAGTTACGAGGAAGGTGGGTTGTGTTAAAAATATTTTCTCGACAAATACATCTATTTCCTTTTATTTATGACAATCTACACCTGCCGAAAATTCATCAAAATCGCAGGAGCAAAATAGCTTTTTTTCATTTAATGATTTCATAGATAATCAAACCGCCTTCAAATTCAAATTCTTTAATTCGACTCAATTTAATAAAAATTATCAGTATTCCATCCAATCTCAAGTATTACCATTAACCTGAAAGGACATTATTTTTTAAAATCTCGACGTTTTTGGAAGTTGAGTTCTCCACAGAAATTACCTCTCACCCCTCGTCTCCATGTAAAATTACACTCTAAGGGGACCCGTGTGACACGTCGGGAAACCAACAAATGTAATGGCGTACTTCTGCTCTGCAAGTGTCCAAGCTATTAACAAGTACAACTGCAAATAAAAGCAATGAGGAATTCAGCGCACAAACATAACCTGAGTTATGCTAGTTTGCAGCCAAGCAGAAGCTGTCAAAGCGGGTCCCTTCTTAGAGTAATCTTTCTGTATCCATTCCTGAATGATTTTCTCTCATCTTCGGGTTGTTTTGGTAAGTAATTTTCTTCGAGATGTCCAGATAGTGATGCGTACTTACGCAGTACTCTGACTTGAAATATCAACTTTTTAACACCAGCCTGAAACGTACCCGAAAGTACTTTCGGCACTCTTGGTAACAGCAACGTTTTTGAAGGTATTATTCGCAATTGTCATATATGTCGTTTTACTCTATTGCAATCGGCCCTCGCAACCTGTCATTACCGTCCTATTTAACTGTCAGGCAACAAAATACGTACCAACCTCCGAACGGGAAAATACGTAGTATGGTCTCATGATTGTCAATTAAAACTGAATATCCACTAACAAGTCGACAAAAAAATTATGTCTCGAATAAAGTATTGTACATTACACGGCAAAAGTGACTTTTCATGATACGATGGGATTCCTAGACTTGGCCTGTTCGGTAACACGCCAGTCTATTTATGGAAATATCAATTTTCTTGCTTTGTAATGAAAATTACTATTTCATCCAACAACGGAGGACGGTGAGTTTAAGGGCATCATCTTACAGCTCGAACTCACCATGAGTTTGTGGCACCTACCACAATCCAATTCGTAGACCGACTGCCATAATCAATGGTTTTGGTGGTTTCCTGTATAACTTCCAGGCGAATGCTGTAGAATCTCTTAGAATACTGGCCATGTGCCACTCGCAATCCTTCCTCCTCCATCCCGTTCTCATTGCCTTTTCTAGCGCCGAGTGGTAGGGTCGATCACCAATATTCGTATGACCCATCTCACTGAACTCAACAATCCCCGACCACGCGTTGGAGATACGGAAAGCAGCGGTAAGCTGGAAGTGCCCCCGAGGGACGTGTCTCGAAGTGGAAAAAAACCGGTAAATTAAATTAACTGAATTGTCAGGATCTCTTTCCCGATGGCCTTCCTACAAATCTTTCACACAGTATTGCTTCTTCTTGAGGCAGTTTTGTGAGATCTGCGTTTCGTAAATACTCCGTATTGTCCGTTACCCAGATATAAAAAATCTTTTGCGATTGTTTTCGTGGAACGATTCGTTCGCAGTCATAACTGTGCGTTAACCAACCACCCGCTCTAGTTCTTTGTAGGGTTGGGCAAGAGTTTTCCCAGAATCACCTAGGGATACCAAGGGCTTTATGTCAACCGGCAAGGGGAGGAATTCATCTTATACTGGAAATTGACTTACTAACAACAATTGAAGGTTGAAACCAGCAGCAAGTTTCAAAGCCGCTCCTCTAAGTGACCATTTATCGAAATCATTTACAATTAGCTACAATGTGTTCACAAGATATGTTAAACGAATGATGTTGTGTTGTACAGTGCAATGCAGTGAAGTGAATAACGGGATATTGTAATGCAATGTGAAACTCGATAGTGAGGTTTTGAGAAGTCCAGAAGACGTGATCAATTTTTAACGGAATTAAGCCTTTGTATTAACAGTTATAGTCTATGTTAATTACTCTTTATTACTATTTATTTTATTGTTGTGTATCACGATTTAGTTCACACGTCGATGATAATTTTCTGTGTCTCACTACGAATACTACCTTTATTACCTAATTCCAGGGTTACAATAAATGTAAATTTTGCTTGACTTTTTTCCTAGCGCGTCAACTGCTATGGTCATTGGTCCCGGAATATAGTTGCCATAAAGAAAACAAAGAAATTCTGTGCATCCGAAATATATTTCAGAGCAAACTGTACATTTTTATGCAATTAAGAATATAGCAAATAAATCGTATAACAAGGAAATAGTATATCAAGTAAATCATTTAACAAGGAAATAGCATATCAAGTAAATCGTATAACAAGGAATTAGCATATCAAGTAAACAACTGAATAGTAGATCAAGATAAGTTACATTGCACGCTTCAAGAATAACATGGTGGTCACTCTTTTTATGGGCGAATTTTCCTCACTTTTCCGGGTTATTCAGGTGTTTTACTTTAGGTTTTCATGACAAAATTTGTTATTTCAGGATATTTAAACAAAATATTAAAGTATGGCTTTGGTCGATATTAAAACACTTATCGACTAAGCCCTTTTCTCCTTTGCAATCCAAATTTTCTTGCACTAACACATTGTGAGAGAGATAGAGGCACTTCGATTCAAAACACACAATCTTTATTTTTCAGCTCTCATATTGCACCGTAAAAGAAAAAATAACAATATTTGCTTAATAAATATAAAATTGTGCCAAAAATAATAAAGTATTTGAGTTATTTAAAGAAGAATTCTTTTGAGTTTTGTAAACTGTCTCAGAAATTTCCCTGACTTCCAGCAATTCTTCAAAAAATACCCCAGTTTTCCAGATGAATGGAATTCCGTGACTTTCCTCGATTTTCTAGAAAACGAGTGCTCTGAATAAATTTCTCTTATATAGCGCATAGTTCTTTGATTCTCAAGTAGTCTCAAAAAGGAAAACAATGTGGAATTATAACAAAGTATAACAATTCGGTACATTTGGCAGAAGCAAATAAAAATCTGCCGGCCCAGCGGAACAAATGTCGATATTTAGGACATAGCCTGCTTTTTCAGGACGTTTGGCAACCCTGTTCCGGAAATGGAGGGCATATTATATCGCAGGAGATGGCGGTGCTCCTCCCCGCTAGAACATGAGATTCGGTTCCATCGTATACACCGGTCTGAGAGGTCCCTCCCCCCAGGCCGGGAGGACAACACCACAGCCGACATATCGTCGTGGTAACCGCAATTGGTCGCATGTAAGAAAATCATTTTTTGTTTATTACACCATTGTGATAGTCATGGGAACTACATCAGTTGCAATAGGTCGTGAAACGAGGGAGTAATGTAAAATAGAATAGCAAGCTTCTACATTTGTGAAAGCGACTGTCAAGATGTGGAGAGGCAGGAACGTATTTCGTTCTTCCTGAAAACTGCGGTAGATTTGACATACGACCTACTGCGGTTACCAAGACGATACGCTCTAAGCTCCGTAAGGCCTTCCGACTTGGGTGACAGTGCGAATCATGTAACTGTAAACGTGTGTAAGTAGGGAGGAGAGGAAACAGACGAAGAAGGAAAGATAGCGCGCGTCCATGGCCCGTTTTTACGGTACTAATCCGGCATTCACGAAGTATTGATCGGAGTAGCCTCGGAACTTTCCAAGCAACCGGACACTATAATTCTTCTCCAGATGGTAGATTTGGCCATAGCTATCTAGTCTAATTATGGAGCCTCTATTATTGTCAGATGCTATGTTTCAGGGGGTGGTCTGCTGGTGGATATGATGAAGAGAGCCATCCAGACGAAGCAGTACGCGGAGCTGGACCACGCCATCAAGACCAAAGTGGAGCCCTTCCTGTACAACAAGGGCCAAGGCCGCCTCATCCCTATCTCCCAACTGGTGCTCCTGCGTAACAAGGACAGGCCGCGTCACAAACAGGTGACCACATTGGCACTTTCCCTTAACTCTTGTCGCGTTACGATTGATTGATAAGTGTGTACGGGTGCGTCAACCACTAAGGTCACATGTCCCGTCAGTGTAGTACACTTTTTATCGGGAGAGGTGGCGGGGATCTTTCCCCACTGGATGGCGAGATCTGTCGGCAACTTCCATGCGGGCTTGCGGGGTTTTCCTCAAACAGGTATATCCCACCAGCGGGGCATCGCCCCAGCCGGGACAAGCTCTGTGCTCCCGAATTGTCTCCCGATATGTGTGGCAGTGTAGTGCATATGAGTGTAAGTCTATGTAAGTAAGTGGTGAAGTAGGACAAGGAAGAGGAAGCGCGAGGTCCCTAGCCCGTTAGTTAGGGAACTGCTACGGCATTCCCCTGGTGTTGATCGGAGAAACCACGGAAAACAACCGATCAGTGCAGCTGGTCGCTAGAATTGTCCTCCAGACAGCGGTTGAACTCGACCTAGCTATGTAGCTATATTGCCACAGTCGAGACTCGAACCCTAGGACATCTCGGTCATAGGCACAGAAGCAACATCAATTGAAGCCTGAGCCACCCTATGCCGGTTGTCGCGCCACTTGTACGTAAGTAATCCTGTGTTTAACTGTGAAAAAAATTGCAAATTAAATTTATTAAATATCTTGGCTAAAACCACAACTGTTGCATTTACGTAAACAGATACCTAAAAAAATAATTCAAGTAAAAAATAATTTTATTTTTACACTACGCTAACCACAGAATTAGTTGCTACTTCAAGGATAAAATTTGAAAAAATAAGAGTTGGATGCTTCCCATTTGCTTCAAGCTTGCAGAACGTGCCTTCCAGTGGAAGCCAGTAGAACAAACATAATGTTTTTTTCCTTTCTTTTATATTTAAAGAATATGCTCAAAAAATATTTTTAATACTGGCATTACATAATGAAACACGGTTTTGACTTTTTCGGTCTCAAACACGTTTAGGAGTGGAATACGAATTGGCCATTACTGCTTTGTATACATGACGACTATCAAAATTTTGCAATTTTCAAGTGACCACTACTGGTGCAAAATAGGGGTTTGAAAAAATTAATAAAAAAATAGAATATAACCATTTGGCAAATTTTTAGGCACGGGATCTATTCAGACGGATGTATTGTTATGACCCATTCCATTTCACATGAATTTAGTACTGTAGCACAAGAGTTTGAAGACAATGCCTTCCAGGGGCCAATACTAGTGCATTTACCCTAAATGAATTTATTCTGGAAGCCTAAGAAATTCCTACTTTGTGTTTACATACGAGCCCCTCAAAGCCCAACTAACATTTTTTTGTTTAGAGGTATTAAAAGTTTTACTACAATTGTTATAGAAAATTCACCAGTACATTTTTTTACATACACGTGTTTAGAAAAGTTTATTTTACCTCTTATTGATAATAGTGGTTAATGTTGTCCAAATATAGATTTCTTATAAAGTTCTTAATGCAATAATATCACCTGTAAAATAAACAGGAAACGGACATGTAAAAATATGAATTGCAATTAACAACACTGTATTTACTTAATTTTTGTTACTTATCATCAAAATTAACGTTGACATTTTTTTATAAATATTATCGTACTCATACTTTTCTCAGGTTGCAGAATTGGTACAAGGGCCTAAGTGTAGTTACATCAATTGTGATACGAAAATGTAAACAAGGTTGACAAGAAAATACGAAATGCAGTAAACAATACTGCATTTACATATTTTTTAAGAAAAATTCTGTTATATGAACACCTTTTACAAAAATCCTCAATTTAATGGACAATATGACCAAAAGTGTAGAATAGAAGTAAAAATGTTGAATTCTTGTATAAAAAATACGTTTTGGAAAACACCAAACTCAAATTAAAAGTAAAATCCTGGACTATTTCCCAAGCTCATCAGTAACTCATCAGTCATCATCAATATCAATAGTCATTTCCATGCAGTGGCCCGACTATATTTCAACATCGTCAGAAGTAACACATACAACACTTCAAGTAGTGGTGATGAACAGGTGGAAAAAAGGGCAAAAGGTCTTACACAAACTAACTGGCTTTATTTTCCTGTTATTTAAAGACAGTCAAGTATATAAAAAGTTGGTTTATTTGAGATATGTAAAAACAGGAACTAATCAAAGCCAGTTAATTAATTGTACAGACAATAATTCTCTCATAACTTTTTTCCTCTTTCGTAACGGACCGTAGTTCTCTGTACAGTATTCTCTGGAGTAAGTTACTAGGGGAAACTGGGAGTCTGGTTTCAGATCCCGAATTGAAAGACAATTTGCAAAATGGCATGTACTCAAAAGAGTTTATTTAAAAAGAATTGTGAATGGTTTCCTCTTTTGGTACCGACTGAATATTCACAGCGAATTGAGAAAACAAACCAGTTACAGGTAATACGATGCACCCACCACCTACACCACTTTGCGTCAAAAAACTGATGGTTCTCCTGACAGCATAAACTTGCGATTCTATCTAAACTTTTGCCAAGTAACAAACAACAACATCCTTTGCGCTGTTAATAGAATGGCGATAGCTGTACACGATAATCTACCTAACGTAAAATCACGAAAAACTGAGTTATAATATTTGGGCTTTAAGGACCTCAGGCACAATGAAGCACAATAGGGTAGTCTGATTAGTAGAATAACAAATTTTACACTTTTTGAAACAAAATATTCATTTTATTTATTTAGAAAATCAAATAATGATTATTAACGCTCTTATTACCTCTTTTCTTTATATTCTCATTTTAATTTTATTTTACGGCGAGGAATTATCTAATGCAACTCGATGCGTGTATCGATGACACCACCCTTGAGATTTCTAATAAATGCAGTTTTGTGAAATTAATTAATTGAAAGAGAAACTTTTATAAGTATTACAGGATACATCAGTGATAGATGCATGAAGATACAGAATTTTGTAGGATATATCAAATATTTTGAGCCAGTGATGTAATGAAGTACACTAACATGACTACTTAAGGGTTAAGGGGCTCATATAGGCTCGGAAGGCGTGTCATTTTTACACATCTCGGGGAAACAAGCGCGTTTGTGACCACAACTCAGTAATCAAACTGAACAAAAACAGTCGACCCGTGATTCCCTTCCAAAGCGGTGCGGTATTTGTGGTTGCCCGTATCCTGAAGAGCAGAGCACATAACCTTGTTACGATTAGTCAGCTACATCTCTAACTTGAAGGAGCACCCTCACGCATACCAACTGGCTGAGGTGGCTCAGGGCTTCCATGTCACTGGAGTGCTTCTGATAGGCTGGTCCTAGGGTTCAAGTCCCGACGGTGGCAACATTTACTACCATTCATTTTTTTTTTAAATTACGAAATTTGGTTGAGTAGAAAGTTATTTTTTTCTAAATAAAAATGAATGGCACCAAAACAGCACGTACTTTCTCGCCCGTATTTTTACGGAAAATTACGCGAAAAGTACTCAAATTTTCGAAAAAAATGTACATGACCTTATTTCAAAACCTATCTTTAAGAAACAAATTTCATTAAGGGAAAAATCCCTATCTTCATAGTAATTGTAGTTGTAGGAAGACGCCGAAAAAGTTTAAATTTTTGCAAATTTCGAAAAATCAGAGTTTACAACTAATATGGCTCTTGCACCATTTTCTTAAACGTTTTTCACACTATCCAACAAAAAAATTTAATCAAAAAGTTGGGAGCGTTTTATTGAATACGCAATAAAAGTATTTCTTCTGCCCGCAGCTGCCACCACTGCGCACGATGGAGAACCCGGATGACTATGAAATCCCGGACTCGCACCCAGACGAGCAGCGGAAACTGGGTAACGCCCCCTGCCCTAGCAGAGCGAACGCTGGGTAATTGAAGAGCTTACTTCCAAAGGGACGTATCTTCATGAAACAATTTTTCAGGAACAGAGAGTTTTCAGATTCAACATTATAAGTTCAAGATTGTATTCAAGGGTTTTCCGAAACGTTTAACGAAGGCAAAATGCATTTTGAACACAATTCTTGGCAGCTTGGTGAAAAATCATCTTAATAATACATTGATACTTAAAACTAGACAAACAAACGGAAATAGAGATACGTCGCTTTGAAAATAAGCTCAATTTTTCATCAGATATTTTGTCGAAAAAAGTTGTCGTTTTTTGCCGGAGCATTGCAATACTTTATTTATACGATGAAAGTAGTGTGTGAGAAACTAATAATTATTTTCTTCAGATTCTCATACGAGCCAATTTTTATAACGTTCTTGCACTCTATTTCAGAGGCGTGTTATTAGGAACAGTTGAACTAAGAACTAAAGAACTAAATTTTCACCCCTTTCTCAGTAATGTGCTCCTATTTACGAAAACAAACTTATTTAAATGATTAACAGTTTCTTCTAAATTTTATAATGTACAATGATGTACATGCTAATGACACGTTCTTTACATTTGCGAGAAAATTTATTAAGACCCTAACTCGCTTTGCAAGACTAATAATTGCTCATGATCATTGATTTTAAACGAAATAGTTTCATGTCAGTAATGCACCCAAGAGGAGGGGGGATGTCTCATGGGCCTTCAACCCCCCACCTCCCCCTAAAACCAATGATACTTATTATACATATTACAATATAATAGACAGCCCTTATTAACTTTCAACACAAGCAAAAGTCATTTAATATACCTGTTGTTAACGTGACGCCATCTAATTATAAGTAAACAAATAAAAATACATTTTTGTAGAACTTCAAGACGGAAAAATTCACACACAGTATTTATTTATAAATAAAAATACGTTTTATATTCAGCATACAGAAAAAATTATTTATAAGAAAACATCAAGTAGGCTGGACACTACCTATAGCTCCCCTTTCCCCTCCCCGAGAAAAATCTTGGGTGTGCCTCTGCTTAACGTTCACCATTCGTAACGCGTTAAAATATGATTTTCCATGGCATGTGTAGAATTAAATTTATATCAGATTCATTAAATATTTCTTGCTGCATTTCAATTCTTTCTCTATATTACGTATACAAGGAAGTAAAATCGAAGCAACATACTATCTTGAGAGTTTTCGGCGCGCTTACATTGGAGATTTTTCATAAAAAATATGGGACCTGTCCAACAAGTGCCCTAAGCACCTGCTTATGAATTAATCCAACCTTGACAAAGCCAGTGTGTTATACAACCGCCCTGATGAAATGTGCTACATCACTCTAGTTTTAATTACCACACCTCCTTTATAGTTCAGAATGCCATACCCTAAGGTTCATGATAACGGAGCGGGTTTTAATGAAATGTCTTTTTTTTCACTTTGGAAAAATTATTTTTAGCATTAACGTTAATATGAATTTATGATAAAAGAAAATGAGCCATTTTATACGAACTTTTTGCATTTTTCGTCGATTTCGACTCATGTCATTTTTGTACCTTTTCCAGTCTTTTTAAACCATTTTTTTGTTGATTTAATCGATTTTAAAATATTTTTAATGGCACTTGCTTCAAATAATATTTACGAGTTGCAACAAATGTTCTCCACAGAATTCTTGTAGAGCCTATTCGGTTTCTTCGCAAAGAACTTGTAAAATCAGCCCTTGTTTGTAATCTTGGGTGCGCGAGACACCTATCAGCGCTATTGTCGGTTCGGCCGATTTCGGGATAACTGAAGACAGAGATTTCCTGGTAAAGAACAGTCCAAACGAAACGTCTGGAAGCTGAGAACACTTAAATGAAAGGAAAAATCATAGATTACATCAGCAATCCAATCCAATACTTTGTGTTGTTCATCTGAACTGATTTTGATAAAATCTTTTACGTCATTTTTCTGTGCTTTCAGGACATTTTAAAAACATTTTCAGAGAATTTATTGATTATTTTTGGCAATGTTTTAGATCATCAAAATCCGCCTCCTATTCATGACCATGTGCCCGGAGGTGGATTAACAACTTTGTCGCCTGTAGGCACGCGAAAAATTGCCCTTTTTTTTAATAGCCAAAAAAAGAAGTTACATATAAAAAGTATAATTTATGTTTCAAAGTTGGACACATATATTTATGATTAAAATGAACTATGATTTAATTAATAATTCGTGCGTGTTCAAATTTTTCTACGGGAGATCAATTAATTTTTAAATCATATATTTT
The DNA here is from genome assembly GCA_031308135.1 of Acheta domesticus. Classification (NCBI taxonomy): domain Eukaryota; kingdom Metazoa; phylum Arthropoda; class Insecta; order Orthoptera; family Gryllidae; genus Acheta; species Acheta domesticus. The sequence goes on along the minus strand of JAHLJT010009038.1, from coordinate 257 downwards.
TTTTTATAGAAATAACTAAATTCATTATGTTTTTAGTTCTTTCGAAGTTATGCGTATTTATTATTCTACTGTTGGTCTACCTTTAATTCGTAATATTACTTAATGTCCACATTTATCACTAAAAGATATGAACGAAATAAGACATCTTCAAACAGGTTATCAAAATTACAAGCATTTAAATCTGCATAATTCGTAAAAATTATAATATGAATAATTTATTCGACCACTATTGGATTTAACGCTATGAAATGAGGATG